>JAODAL010004789.1:0-151595 GCA_025379985.1 Phyllomedusa bahiana | reverse complement strand
GGTTTGTGTGTTTGTAGGATGTGAAAACCATTTAAAAACCCCTAGGGGAAAAGGGAGCAAAGGGCTCCCTGCCAAATAATTTTGTGGGTGCGGTGCCAAATAAGAGTTGGTGGTGGTGGGGGGGGGGGTGCTCGATGCATGGCCAAGTGTGACGTCATGTACTTGGATATGGCCCACTGCAATCCTATGCCCAGGGGCCCATAGTTCTGTTAAGACGGCTCTGGTCTCAGTGGCATGTGGGGTTCCCTCTCTCCATATATCAACATGAAAAAAACTTGCAGCGCTTACAAAAGTTTGGAAAAAAGTGGAGCTTTATTCCATATACACATGTGACGTTTCGGCTCTTAATAGAGCCTTTTTCCCTTTTTTGGGAGCCAAAACATTGCCTGTGGATATGGAATAAAGCTCCACTTTTTCACATTTTTCCAAACTTTTGTGGGTGCCGCAAGTTTTTTTCATTTATGTATGCATTGACCTGTGACAGTGGTCTTATGATTGTTGGCACCCAACTTCATGTTGAGTATAGGGATTGCTACCTTGTGAAGATTTACAGAAAACTTTTGACCTCTGTCATTGCCAACACAGGATATATAACTTTTGTTATTGACCAAATACTTATTTTCCACCATAATTTGCAAAATAAATTCTTTCCAAATCAGACAATGTGATTTTCGGGATTTGTTTTCTCATTTTGTCTCTCATAGTTGAGGTCGACCTATGATGTCAATTACAGGCCTCTCTCATCTTTTTAAGTGGGAGAACTTGCACAATTGGTGGCTACTAAATACTTTTTTCTCCACTGTATTTTTCACTAATTAACATAACAAGCATATATCAATAGTATAACCACTTTATATGTTATATCCACAATATTCTTCATTCAATAGCCTTTCAACAATGTTTCGTTTATATGTAAGCATAATTATAAATTTATGTCTGAAAATTCAATACGCATATATAATCTGTGACTCTTTGCCCTAAAATGTCAAAGTTGCCTCAAAAATATCAGTACAGTCTTACTTTAAAATTAGCAGTCCATTTAATCCGGATATGAGGAGTGCTTGCTGTAGCCGTCCATAGTAGTAGCATGTTTCACGGATTAAATGGACTGCTAATTTTGAAGGGGGTAATCTACTTTACAGGAGAGAATGAGCACAATGTCCATGTGTGAGGATTTAAATCGCTTATGGGAAAGAGCTGAAGAGCTCGCCAGCGCCATCTATTGGATGTAGTAATCCTCTATTCACATGTGACTCAGAAGAGTCTTGCATGTAAAACGGACTGAAACCAAACCAGTTAAGCTCATTTACAGACAGCTGTTTCGGGGTATTTGCCCCTCTTCAGTGAAGAGTAGAACTTACTGGCTGGTTGAGAGGTGAGTGGAGCTTAAAAGGGATAATGTGTATCATTGCAAAATACCTCTTGAGGTGGAAAAGATTATTTAAATCCTCACACGGTGATATGGTGCTCATTCTCCCCAATGAGAACATTACCCCTTCTGAGCCACATTGCCTCTCACCCAGCCAGCCAGTAAGTTCTACTCTGCACTGAAGAGGAAGAGGAGGAAATACCCCGAACAGCTGTCTGTAGTTGAACTTAACTGGCTTGGCTTCAATCCCTCTTACATTGCAAGACTCAGTGAGTCACATGTGAATTGAGGATTACTATATCCAATAGATGGTGCTGGCAAGCTCTTCTGCTCTTTCCCACAAGCCTTTGTTTATATGCTAATTTTTAACTAAGACTATTCTTATATTTACAAGGGAACTTTGACCTTTTAGGATAAACTATCTTGATAGAGACCAGCTCTAATTACTCTTCCTACACTGGACACCAGGACTACCTGTTCACTTTGACAGAGAACAGGCCTAATTACTCTACTTACGCTGGATACTAGGTCTATATACCCAGTCCCATCAACCCTCCCTACACAGGACGCTACCTACTATGATAGAGAACAGACCTAACTGGCATGATTGTGTATAGACCTAACAGGTCAACCCACTAACTGATAGATACTAGACCTACCTACACACCAAAAAAGAGATCGAACATAACTACTCTCCATACACTGACATCAGGCCTACCTACTTAATAGGTTGGAGAACAGAACGACTATATACTGGACATCCAGCCTACCAACTCATTGTGATAGTGAATATATTTAAGTTCCCTCCCTACACTGGGTATTAGGGCTGCCTACCCACTGTGATAGAGAACAGACCTATCTATTCTCCATACAGAGGGCACCAGGCCTACTTAGCCAGCTTAACAGCAATTAGACCTAACTACTCTCCCCACCAGATCTACCTACCCAATATGATGGAAAACAGATCTATCAATCTTCCCTTAACTGAACATTTGACCTACCTTCCCAGCATAATAGAGGATAGGACCAACTTCCCTCCCTACACTAGATACCAGGTCTAGCCTGACACTATGATGAAAAAGGGACCTAACAACTCTTCCTCTTACACTGCAATGGACATGAGGCCTCTCTACCCGCCATCATAGAAGACTCCCCTATCTACCCTTCATATATAGGACACCAGGCCTACATACCCACTGTGACAGAGAACAAAACTGATTGCAATACCCTCCATACATTGACATCAGGCATATCTAGTCACTTTGACAGAGAACAGGCCTAATTACTCTACTTACGCTGGATACCAGGTCTATATACCCAGTCCCATCAACCCTCCCTACACAGGATGCTACCTACTATGATAGAGAACAGACCTAACTGTCCTCCCTACACTAGCCCTAAGGCCTTTGTAAATTCCCACCATGTGATCATGTGGTGTCGTATCAAATTAAAAAATTGGGCCCTACTTGAGCAGAGCTACCAGTACTGTTGCTCGAATAGGTCTCAGTACACTGGTTCAGTTGAACTTGATCCTAACCCTTACTCTAATCCTAAATTGCCACTAGGGTTATGTTTTTAAGAGTGCACTTATTCTTCTACGGTGCTTCTGTTCAAGGCATCACTTCCAAAATGTAGCATAAGTGGTAGGGTTAACTGTAAGTTCACAAATGCATATAAAACGCTAAACCTAAACCCAATTTAGGATGACGATCGATTTTTGACAAAATTCAATTAGTGCTGACCAGAATTGAACCATTAATATTCGTAGTGAATTGTACACTACTAGACATAAGGACGGCTAGGAAATACAATCGAGACGAGTATGTGGTTGCTCTCCCTTTAGACTCTAAGTAATTCATCCCTTTCATTGTTTTCTCATTGCCTTAATCAGTCAATGATCTACACATCTTTTCCTTACTGCTCTATCTTTCTCTTTTGCTCTTTCCCCTTCAGGTTCTGCAGATCTTCTATGCTTCTTCTAAAGGGAATCTATCACTAATATAAATATTCATGTATGTATACAGTGAAGGAAATAAGTATTTGATACCTTGCTGATTTTCTAAGTTTGCCCACTGAAAAGACACCGTCTATAATTGTTTAGGGAAGGTTAATTTTAACAATGAGAGATAGAATATAATAAATAAAATCCAGAAAATCACATTGTATAAATTATGTAAATTTTTTTGCATTTTGCAGTGGGAAATAAATATTTGATCCCTCTGGCAAACAAGACTTAATACTTGGTGGAAAAACCCTTGTTGGCAAGCACAGCAGTCATATGTTTTTTGTAGTTGATAATAAGGTTTGCGCACATGTCAGGAGGAATTTTGGTCCACTCCTCTTTGCAGATCATCTCTAAATCATTAAGATTTTGAGGCTGACGCTTCACAACTCGAAGCTTCAACTCCCTCCATAATTTTTCTATGGGATTAAGGTCTGGAGACTGGCTAAGCCACTCCATAACCTTAAAGGGAATTTATCATTACTCTCTTTCGCAGACTTAAGCTGCTTCTATCTGTTTCAGTTTCAAATCCAGGGGCGAGTCTCTCCTCTCAGCAGGCGTGTATCTCCTCCCAGAAGGCGTGTCTCCCCTCACTGAAGAGCTGTGACATCATCATTCTGTGTGAAGCAGTGGAAGCGAAAGGATGGCTGGAGATGACAGCTCTGCAGCCTCCTGCATGCTTCTCATGTCTGAAGAGTTGTAATCTCCAGGCTGCACAAGCTCCTTGTAAGCAGAACACCCTCATTGATGTAAGTTATACATACAGCCTGAACTGATGAAACAAATGTGAGGAATGCACTCTGCTCCCCACTCCACCCTCTATTATCAGGCAGGAGGTAGAGCAGACTGTATAAAGCTGTGTTATATGGGGGTAGAGCAGTGTATAAGGTTGTGTTATATGAGGGGAAAGTGAATCTAACTGCTAGAGACTCAATAATTGCCCAGATCCTTTACATAGAGCTGAGATAGGAGCATAGAGAAGCTGAGGCACTTACTTTCACTTTCATATTCCACAGCTGCGAGGGGAGTAAGCACAGAGTGCAGGCAGTCAATCACAGCACAAGAGGCGTTTCCCATCCAGGGGGCATGTCCGAACAGGCTGAATGACATATCAGTCAGCCAATCACACAAAAGGGGGCGTGTCCCGTCCAGCTGCTGCAGAAATAGCTATAGATGCAGAGATTAGCTTATATCTGCTATACTAAGTGACTTAGGTAAAGCAAACCAATTGCAAAAGTGCTTATTTTTACTGTTCCCATCATTTGAGATATGATCTCTGTAGCGAGAAAACCCCTTAAATTTGCTTCTTTTTGAGCCACTCCTTTGTTGCCTTGGCTGTATGTTTTGTGTCATTGTCTTGCTGGAAGACCCAGCCATAACCCATTTTTAATGTCCTGGCGGAGGGAAGGGGGTTGTCACTCAGAATTTTATGGTACATGGCTCCATCCATTCTTCCATTGATGCGGTGAAGTAGTCCTGTGCCCTTAGCAGAGAAACACCCCAAAACATAATGTTTCCACTTCCATGCTTGACAGTGGGGATGGTGCTCTTTGGATCATAGGCAGCATTTCTCTTCCTCCAAACATGGTGCGTTGAGTTAATGCCAAAGAGCTCATTTTTTGTCTCATTTCACCACAGCACCTTCTCCCAATCACTCGCAGAATCATCCAGGTGTTCATTGCCAAACTTCAGATGGGGCTACACATGTGCCTTCTTGAGCAGGGGACCTTGCGGGCACTGCAGGATTTTCCGTATTCAAAGCTTTATTAAAACTTTAACATGTAAACATGAAGTATAGATCATGCAATGATGAAAGGCAAAAATGAGTATAACAGCGATGTACAATCATGACAGTTTCAAATTAAAACATCAATATTCATATTATAGTAACAGAACAAAGTATGGCATGACATTACTGGCGAATCTGATTGAAGGCATTACTAATTGTTGTATGATTCTTTCCCTTTAAGGGTTAGTTGTTAGACATTACTCAGGTTCTGTGCCTAGTTACAGTTGCTATAATTTTTAACATTCAAAGCAAACTTTATAGTGAAACTTGGCATAAATGTTCATATGATAGAGATCAAAACAATTGATATGTCGAGTGGTTGCATGTGCTTACATCATCAACTCAGGGTCGGCTACCAGGAAGAGCAATCCTCCGTGGACCTCGCAGTAAGAAGGGGGGCCTGTAGGCCAAGCTACAGTTTAAACCAATCACCCTCCAATGACACACGCACGTGGGCAGTTGATTCTAATACATATCCAGAAACTGTAAATAACAAGAGTCTACGAGGTTCATGAAGTTTCATTTGATATCAATGATGTAATAGATACATGGGAAAATGACTATATGTGCGTTTTTTGGCTAGAAGTGTTCACATCATGAACAGAGGTATTGTGTGTCAGATCCCTATCAAATCCTAGTGTACATCAGCACCTTTATTCAAAGAAGCGGCATTAATAAATGTAAAGTAAAATCATATTTCAACCAAACAGATGAGAGGTAATAGGGTAGGGAAGGGAGGGGAGAGCCAGCCGATGTCAACACTCAATCGTCACCGATCACCGCATCAGGTCGATCACAGGATTAAACGATATTGATCGGACTGGGAGAATATCAACCAGTCGTTCCATATCGTATAGTATTTTAATGAGTCAGCATGAGAGTTGCAACGTATCTCCTCACACCTACTTATTTTATGTATTTCCTTAAACCACTCAGTAATTGAGGGACAGGTGGATGATCGCCAGAGTCTTGGGATAACTACCTTGGCGGCGTTCAGTAAGGTGATAATAAGACGGCTTTGGGGCGAGCGAAATGATCCATTAAAGCAGAGAAATAGGAGAGTGATTGGCTCATTATCCAGTTTTTCACCTGTGATTAAGTGAATTATGTCGACCACCCTACACCAAAACGGTTGCAACAATGCACACTCCCACCAAATGTGTAGCATGGTTCCAACCCCACTATGGCATCGCCAGCATTCTTTAGCAACCGTAGGATATAGGGCATGTAGGAGGGCCGGGACCCTATACCAACGGGACAGAATCTTAAAGTTAAGTTCTTGCGTCTTAATCGAGACAGAGGTCCCCTGGAGCCTAGCAAACACTTCCCCCCATTCCTCATCTGATAAGACTTTTTGAAGTTCTTTCTCCCAGGCTGTTTGATAAGCAAATCTTTGGTTGCCCCCTTTATGGATCAGCAGATCATATGCCCTGGAGAGGGCATGAGGGGAGCGCGTCGCCTGCAGGCACCAATGCTCAAACAGCGAGAGAGCTCTGTTCAAGGATAGCGGTATTTCATATGCTGCGCATACACTGCGCAGTTGATAGTAGTGAAATCTAGCAAATCTCCCTTGTGAGGAGGCAGCCGCTAAATCTTGATATGACTTAAGCACAGCTCCCTCGTAGACATCTGACATCAGTGCAAATTCTCTATTTCCTCCCAGCCCCAGTCCAACGTGTCTAAGAGTGTCTGGTACTCCCGGGTTACCTGAAATAGGGGTGAGTGGACCACCTGGCCTGAGACTGTGCATTGAGGAAGGATAGGCTCTGCAAGTGTGAATAATATTTTGCATAACAAGTGGAATCTGATGTAGTAGCTTTTTAGGCAATAGCTTAGGGGGCAGCCACGGCAGGGGTGCAACCGGATGACCATATAGTGCAGATTCAATTTGCACCCATAATTTGGAGCCGGCGTTGTGGAACCCGTCCAATACTCTTACCGCTACCGCCGCCAAGTAGTAACCTCGGAAGTCCGGGAGAGATAGCCCTCCTTCCAGCCGAGGGGCTATGAGCGTACTTCTAGAGACTCTAGGATGCTTCCGCGCCCATATAAAGTGTGAAACAAGCTTATTTATTGAGCAGAAGAATGTTTTCGGGAGTACGATCGGGAGGGTTTGAAACAGATAGAGAAGTCGTGGGAGGGTGTTCATTTTGAGGATATTTATGCGACCCATCCAGGAGAAATCTTTTCTATCCCACCTGGATAGGTCTCCTTGAAATATAGTCAATCATGGGGTAAAATTCAGATCAAATGTATGCTTGGGGTTCGATGGGATATTCACCCCTAAGTATTTTATGGACGATGTAGCCCAAGAAAAGGAGTATTCTGCCCTCAACCGATTCACCTCTCTATCGGACAGCGTGAGGTTCAAAGCCATACTCTTGGACATATTGACTTTGTGGTTGCTAAATTGTCCAAAGGTGTCAAGAGTTCGTAGCAGCGACGGTAGAGAGGTGAATGGCTCAGTGACATATAAGAGTACATCGTCCGCGAATGCTGAACATTTGATCTGCAGACCACCACTCGTGATCCCTTTAATGGGCACTGCAGGATTTTAAACTATTACGGCGTAATGTGTTACCAATGGTTTTCTTGGTGACTGTGGTACCAGCTGCCTTCAGATCATTAACAAGTTCTCACCTTCCTCATGATCAAGGATACCCCATGAGGTGAGATTTTGCATGGTGCCCCAGATCGATATCATTTTGTATTTCTTCCATTTTCTTACCATTGCACCTACAGTTATCTCCTTCTCACCCAGCGTCTGACTTATGGTTTTGTAGCCCATTCCAGCTTTGTGCAGGTCTATGGTCTTGTCCCTGACATCCTTAGAAAGCTCTTTGGTCTTGCCCATGTTGTAGAGGTTAGAGTCTGACTGATTAATTGAGTCTGTGGACAGGAGTCTTTTATAAAGGTGACTATGTAAGACAGCTGTCTTTAATGTAGGTGAGTTGATTCGGAGCATCTAACTGGTCTGTAGGAGCCAGAACTCTTAATGGTTGGTAGGGGATCAAATACTTATTTCTCTCAGCAAAATGCAAATAAAGTTACATAATTTATACAATGTGATTTTCTGGATTTTATTTTAGATATTCTATTTCTCCATGTTAAAATTCTAGACTGCTCATGTCTTTTTCACTGGACAAACTTACAAAATCAGCAAGGGATCAAATACTTATTTCCTTTTACATGTATATTTATATTGGTGATAGATTCCCATTAAAAGAAGCATCAAAGATCTGCAGAACTGCATTTCTAATAAAAATGAGATACTGATATATATTCTTTTCTTCTTAGCTGTTTACATTTTCTATTTATAGATTCGTCTATTTCTGTTTTCTGTACATGATTATAGGGACAGACATCTTCCCTGAGCTTCTTTTCACAGCATTTAGAGGGATGCTTTACAGCAGCTTCATGCACATAGGAGCCTGTGAAAAGGATCAGACCCATTGACTTCATTAGGAGAGTTTTCTAGGCTCTGTGACAAGGGAAGAAGTCAGTGTGCAGGGAAGGGGAGAGGGGGAACTGTGACATCTCCTATTGTAACTGGTGGATCCTCTGTTATCTATACACATTGGTGTCACCTTTCAGTGTAACCCTGCCTGTGAGAAGACTGCTGAAAAGTTTTCTCTACAGATCAGGAAGTGTCAGATTATTATTAGGCCTAGGGGCTAAACTACAGAATTTAAGGATTTAAAAAAAAAAAAAAAAACATATGGATAGTGATATAGAATATAAAAAAAAATTATAACCACATTTTTTTTAACAAAATTAATTTAACATAAAACATAAGTTAAATTATAGGTCATTTTCTGACGGCACTTCCTTTAACAAAGGTGGTGGGTCCTTCTCAGGTAATGTGCCCACAACAGCTGCTCTGTCTGCTATTATCAAAAGTCAAATCATATTTGTACCCTATCGACAGGGTTGCTTAACCACCAGTTAGCAGGCATTAATACTGGCAAATAAGATAAGTAAAGCTATCTCTAACTCAGTATGATGCACCATCTCAAATCAAAAATGAATCACTGGAAGAATAGAGTAAAACTTAACCTTTAATAGTCTAGTAAAATACAGACTAGCAATAATCCATACGATCCAATAGAAAAAAGGCTTACAGTAAACAGATAAATACAAATCTAAAAGGTGTGGGAGCCAAAGTAACCCTATTACACCCTGTGCTACAGACTGCTTATCAAACAATATGGGGACATAGTCCCAATAAGGACGGCCCCACCCGGAACCTTGACTATAACACCCTGGTGCTCCCTGATAAACACGGGGCCCAAAAGATACTAATCCAGAGTCCCAAAATGCGTCCAAAAAAAAAAGTCTCGCCGCATTTCCTTCCTAAGTTCTACAGTAATTCCTCAGGGGACAACAGAATATATGTAAGCAGTCGAGTCACATATAGATATAGTCAATAAGGACACACATGCATAGATTGCAGGAACATATTCAGACAAGGTGTCCTGGATATAAATATATATGTGAAATAAATAATTGAAGCAGGGGCACCAAACAGGCAAGTATGGGGAAAGCAATAGTTAAATCATACTTATCCCAGTAAATCATTATGGGGCATAACCTAGCCAACTTATGTCCCACTGCAATGAACTGGAGCGTATGAGTGGACTGCTGTCATTGATATCTCAGAGTCCCAACTGCAGGTGCTTAAATCATCTGCACACTGCAAACTGAGTCAGAAAAAGTCCACATGCCGACTGATGTGCCTATAAGCTCTGTCCAGTGGTGAGCTAACTATGGCCAAAGAGTGGGTAACCATTCAAAATAGACCCCACTCCATAGTGCACAAGAACTTGATACTCAGTGCTCTGCTGAGAGCTTGTCTGTTCTCACATTCAGTCTGTGGCATCAGGCATTAATACTGGGAGACTGATGCCAGTAACATTTTGTACATAATAAGATTTACATAATAATTCCTATTTGTGCTGGATACATCTCTTTGACCACCCAGTTATGATGCCACCTCTAATGTTCCTGTCACTCCCCCATGCAGCAAGTAAAGCAGCCCCAAGCCCACCATGCCCACCAGCCAGCCATGCCCTGGGGCCTAACGCATACCTCTCAAGTTTTAGAGATTGCAAAGAGGGACACATCAGGCCACACCTCTAGCCATGCCAACACACATACATGCCAACTTTTTAGACAGTCAAAAAGGAACACATTTTCAAGATTGCATTGTATCCAACGATAAAATATTAAAGGGGTTTTGCCATGAAGTAAAATTGATGTGGGAAGTTTGAACATTAAATAATAAACATTTTCAGCATTCATCATTATTAAAAATTCTGCACTGTTTTTGTCTTAGCTGCTCCTTTAGTGATCCATTGTTTACAGCTCGTCTCCAGGGGATACGACCTGGGACGAGAGCTCCTCAGGCCTGGTCAGACATGCTCAGACATCACCTCTCCTCTCAGGCAGCTACTGATTGTTCAAACCCCGGGTGCTGTCATTCTACTCCTGTCCTTTGGACTAGTTAGTAATAAGTCAAACAGTGCAAATAAAAAAAAAAAAGAAACCTCAATGAGCTATGTGCATTGATAAAGAGGAAAAAAAATCCACAGGTTAAGTTCCTCCAGGGATTTGAACCAAGGACCCTTGTGCTGTGAGGCAAAAATGTTACCTCTGAGCTACACTGTAGCTACGTACAATCCTATACAGAAACAGACCTTTCTTTCACTAGAGAGAGGAAAGACATGGTGATGTCATCATGCTGAGTCACATGATATGCAATTCAAGCAAATCACAGACACCCCCTTCTGAGCACACAGAGCTGAAGAACTGGATGCAGAAGGTATGAAATAAGATCGTGGCAAAACCCCTTTAAGTAAGTTGTTATGTAATATACAGCTAGGAAACAATCAGATACTTTTTAAAGCAAATCTATTTCCCAAATGAAAAAGACGGACATTTATAGAGCTAAGAGATATAGAGGGACAAAGGTAAAAATAGGGATTGTCCCTCCAAAATAGGGACACTTGGGAGGTATGCTGCCGGGATTTTGTGGGCCAGTCAAAGCCTGTAACCACCTTATTGGGTGAAATCTCACCTAACTACCTGACCCCCAATAATAGACCTAAAATTTGCTCAGTTGTCCCAACTATGAGGCAGTAAATCAGTGGAATTCAAGAGGCCAGAAATTTCATTTGGAAAATCTGTACAAAAAGTGAAATTCCATAAAGATATGTGTTATTTATTCACCATTAAATCCCTGTTTTTACAGATGTAAGAAACAATCCCTATATAAGCCCAGTAACCATATACCCCACCACAAACACGCTAAGTGATGGCGGCACACCTCTATAATCTCGATGAAGCGCCACTACTACTCACATTTGCTTTCTTTAGGGACTAAAATAAAGAAAGAAAAACAAATGGACCCCTAATAACATGGCAGCCAATTTCCTAGCCCGGCAATTTGTCTGTTTATCTAAGTCCAATACAATCAGCTTCTTGTGAGTTGAACTTTGACAGATATTTTAACGTCACCGAACAGTTATTAGAATTAATGAGATTAAGAAGTGAACGCGATTCATGGAGCAGTAAATTATAACGGTGACTAACACGACCGGTGCCAGTGAATGGAGGCATTGTGGCTGCAGCAAGATGAAGCAAGCAGAAGAGGATTTGTCTCTGCACCGCACAGCTAATAATAGGAATTATAAAAATGTCATGTGATTTGTAAAGGGATTAGATATTTCGTAGTATGATTTATATCGTCATTATCTATCATCACTTCAAAAGTATAGCGAACCACAGCAGAGATCCCCGGAGCGGAGACAGCACATCTTTAGCATCTGTTGGTTCCTTCTAAGGTTTAAAGGGGTTGTCCGGTTCTTTTTTTATTATTTTATAAATTTGGCTCAATATGTGTGTAAATGTGTAATGTACTTTATTAAGGTGTTTTGTGTGTTTGTAGTGTATTTTAAACATGTTTCTATTGTAATGTGTATGACCGTAAGTGATGATGTTCCCTTACTGCTGCTTACAATATAGCAGATGCAGGGCCATATTTTCCATTGGGCAAACTAGACAGTTGCCCGGGGGCCCCACAGTTATAGTGGTCCAAAGTGGTATATGTATGTCCCAGGAATACAAGAAACATACCCTGGATCCCTTGGTTGGCTCCGCTGATTTAACGGTTTGTGTGTTTGTAGGAAGTGCAAACAGTTATTAAACCCTGGTGAAGAAGGGAGCCAAAGGTTCCCTGCCAAATAATCTTGTAGGCTGCCGGTGTCCAGACATAAGAATGGGGGGGGGGCTCGAGGCATGGCCAAGTGTGATGTCATGTACTTGGGTAGGGCCCACTGCAGAGCTATGCCCAGGGGCCCATAATTCTGTTAAGATCGCTCTGAGCAGAGGCGGTCGGCCTGCTGACTAGTGCATATGCAAGCTAGTCAAGAGGCCGGCGCTGCTATATTGTAGTCGCTCACAGCCCTACCCTACACTACACTGTATAGTGTGACGTTCCGTCTGGGGAAGGCTGCAGGCGGATACACTATAGCAGCGCCGCCCTCCTGACTAGTGCGCGCATTGCATCTGTATTTGGAGGTACGAAGAAGGAAGGTTTTTACTGGATTTTAATTGGATTTAGATGTGTATAATGTGAATATAGCTACCCTGTTTCCCTGAAAATAAGACAGTGTCTTATATTAATTTTTGCTGCTAAAGATGAGCTAAGACTTCTTTTTAGGGAATGTTTTATTTTTCCATGAACGATAATTCACATCTATTGTTGAACAAAACATCAACATGTATTAATATACTGTAGTGATTTCATCACAAACATCAGCATAAGCAGCCAAACTCTGAATTGCATAAAAAAAAATACAACATGCCTTATTTTCGGGGGGAGGGGTGGGGGTTATTGTCGGGGAAACATGGTAGTAGCTAAATCCTGGTAATGGAAAGGGTTAAAAAGCCAAACAGGGTAACTCCCTAGCACCAACCTATAAATAGGAAGTGCATCATAACAAATACCATCAGCACAATGAATAAGATTTGTTAGAAATCGAAACGCGTCTGTTTTTAGCTTTTTAGCAGTTTTTATCTGATCGTTAATGGAGTTCGGATTACTACTCCCTGCCATGTACTTTTATGTTACGCATTAATAAAGAGAAAATTTTTAAGAAGACGGCTAGCCCAATGGAGTCACTGTAGGCGTTGTTTGCCGGACACTGCAGAAGCAGAAGGAATACAAGGAAGGAAGAACCGACCCGGAGCTCGTAGCAGCAGCAATCCAGCAGGAATGCAAGGAGATGGTGTATAATAAAAAGTGTATTTATTTTTTTTAAAATGCAAAGGAGTGTGCACCTTCACAAAATTAAAAACACACACTAAAACACACTGATAAAACTTTACGCGTTTCCCGCCGTATACCGGCGCGAAAGTTTTATCAGGGTTTTTTAGTGTGAGTTTTTAATTTTGTGAAGGTCCACACTCCTTTGCATTTTAAAAAAAATAAATACACTTTTTATTATACACCATCTCCTTGCATTCCTGCTGGGTTGCTGCTGCCACGGGCGCCAGGATGGTTCTTCCTTCTTCGTACCTCCTACTTCACTTCCATCGCTGCTGGTGCGGCGTTTTGGATTTAGAGACCTGCGGCTGCCCTGTAACAGGCTCAAACGGAAAGCCCTGTAAGTGACTATGAGTGTTGTGCCTCTACATTACTAGCACAACTCTATAATGTGAGCACACCTGTGATTTTGAGTACACTGTTTTTATTGCTTCTACATACTTTCACTATTGTGCGTCCCCTCTATTTTTTATTTTGCATTCCTTGCATCCATATTGGGTACGCATAATACACCAAGCCAGTTTCTTGGTCACATTTACATGATGCTCCATGCAGTGATCCATTGCATATATACTAACCAGTTCCTGACCAGGCCCCCCTTTGCCCTCCATCCTTCCTACCAGACACATTTTCATGTTCTTTAGTCCATGGGAGTTTGAATGCTATAACGCTTTCTCACACTTGGTTATATTACAAATTTTGTGCATTTTTCATGATATGTCAGGCTTTATTTCTATATAATTTTTGCATTACATTTTTATAGCATCTCAAAGAAAAGGGTAAAATATTTTTGTTAAAAAGTCTGATTTTCACATATTTTGATGTTTTTAATCGAAGAAGTGGCTCTAAAGTAAATTTTGTGATTGTGTCACTTTTCCATCACGGATGTTTATATATAGCTGATTGAAAGTTTTAGGTTACTTGGGGGTGGGGCTAAAAGTTGCGATTTAGGCTGTTTTTTCTATCATTTTTAAAAAATGTTGTATTTTTATTTTATTTATATGCTGAAAAAGAAATCTGGGGGGCATTTTTACATAACTTCTTTTTATGATTTCTCCTGTAACTGAGGCTGATATATTAGCCCCAGTTAGGGGGGTTCACACTGCGTTAATGCATACGTTGCAGGTATCTGTTGGGGTACCATGAAAAAAGGTACCCCGGCAAGTACTGCAATGCAGCCTCGGCGGAACTATAGAGCATAATAGAGCAGATGTAATCAAGTGTGGGTTAACTTTGCTCAATTTCCTGGCGGCTCTCTTAACCCCGGCGGCTCTCTTATCCTTGATCGCAAAGACTTGCCTTCATTGTGTGATCGCGGCGGGTCCCACCTTTGGGACCCGCGACTGTCTCGAGACTAGAGAGGCAGTCGTGCTTGTACACGGCTCTTCATTCTGTTCTATGGGAGTTATGAGCAGAGCTTAATACACAAATAGTCTCCAAAAAATGGGAATCTCGCAAGAGACAGAGAGTGACTTTTTGTCACTATATTTACTATTTTGCCATAGGCAAACTTAAACTCTATCAGTTCTCTATCTATAAAACACTAAAACGTAACTTTTATTATGTATAACACTTAACCTCTATACACACTATTTAAAAACCTGATTTCTAACCTCTCAATCTATCCCTTTCTACTTCTAAAGGAATAGATCATTTTCTATTATTAAATCTGGTGTGACACCACCTATTAACAGGAAAACCTTATATATACTGTAATTTACTAACTCCAGTAAGGGATCCCACGCATCCTAATTGAGCAGTCATCCCTAATCTAATGGACCCAAATATATAAGGGTTCCGTGTCACCGGACCTCTAACCCCTGATGAAGCCAGTTAGCTGGTGAAACATGTTGGGGAGGTCAGGCATGACGTTTTAAATTGTGATTTCTCACCTCTGTCTACAAGTGTCACCCGCTGCAGAGGGTATCACACGGAAACCTTATATGTTTTTTGTGTCCATTAGATTAGGGATGACTGCCCAAGTAGGATGCTTGGGATCCCTTACTGGAGTTAGTAAATTACTGTATATATAAGGTTTTCCTGTTAATAGGTGGTGTCCCGCCAGATTTGATCATAGAAAAGGAGCTATTCCTTCAGAAGTAGAAAGGGATAGATTGAGAGGTTAGAAATCAGGTTTTTAAATAGTGTGTATAGAGGTTAAGTGTTATACATAATAAAAGTTACGTTTTAGTGTTTTATAGATAGAGAACTAATAGAGTTTAAGTTTGCCTATGGCAAAATAGTAAATATAGAGCTTAATATACCACTCGATTATATTCGAAACTCCCATGGAACAGACTGGAGAGTAACTACGCAAGCATGGCCAGCTCTCCAATCTGTGCTGTGAGTTTTGGTCATATTTTTCATTTGTGGTAGAACCCCTTTAATGAAATGTGCTGGTCATTGCCACCTTGATGGTAAGCCCATGTGACAAGCTCTGGCCTATCAGGAAGAGGGGAAGAGGGGGCCTATATATCCAACCATCTTAGGCCAAATAGTTCAGCTGCTATTAGTTGTGAGTTGCAGTTAATAGTTTGCAGTTCCAGCATAAGAGTCCCAGGCTATAAGCCATCTGTGGCCCAGAAAAAGGATGTCCCTCTAAAGGGCCCCACTAAGATACTCAAAGAGCAAGCTAGAGACCAGTCATAGAGTCTCCTGTCTCCCTGTAAAAGTGCCTACAATGGATATGTAAACATGAAAAATGGTCCATGGAGGAAGTTGGCCTGGTTTAAAGAATCGGGTTTTCCTTGACAAATTGTGGATAGCTGGGTGCATGTACATCACTTACCTTTGGAACAGATGGCACCAGGATGCACTTTGGGAAGAAGGCTAACCGGTGGAGGCATGTTGCTACAGTCAATGTTGTCCAGGGAAACCTTGGTTCCTGGCATCATATGGATGTTACTTAGTTAGGTTGATACCTACCTAAACATGGACCAGGATGCACTTTGGGAAGAAGGCTAACAGGTGGAGGCCGGGTGCTGTAGGCAATGTTGTCCAGGGAAACCTTGGTTCCGGGTATCATGTGGATGTTACTTTGTTAGCTTGATACCGACCTAAACATGGACCAGGATGCACTTTGGGAAGAAGGCTAACCGATGGAGGCCGGGTGCTGTAGGCAATGTTGTCCAGGGAAACCTTGGTTCCTGGCATCATGTGGATGTTACTTTGTTAGGTTGATACCTACCTAAACATGGACCAGGATGCACTTTGGGAAGAAGGCTCACAGGTGGAGGCCGGGTGCTGTAGGCATTGTTGTCCAGGGAAACCTTGGTTCCTGGCATCATGTGGATGTTACTTTGTTAGGTTGATACCTACCTAAACATGGTACAGACTAAGTCCACCCCTTCATGGCAGCGGTATACCTTTATGGCAATGACTTCTTTCAGAAGGATAATGCCACATTACAAAAACTGTTGAGGAATGGTTGAATGAAGATGACAAAGAGTTCATGTTGTTGACTTGGTCTCCAAATTTCCTAGATCTCAATCTGATTGACCTTCTGTGCTTCCTGTTGGAAAAACAAAGTTCGATCCATAGAGGCTGCACACAGTCTCCAAAAAATTGGGAATCTCGCAAGAGAACAAAGAGTGACTTTTGATCACTATTTTTACTATTTTGCCATAGGTCAACTTAAACTCTATCAGTTCTCTATCTGTAAAACGCAAAAAGTTATGTTTTAGTGTTTTACTGATAGAGTTTAAGTTTGCCTATGGCAAAATAGTAAAAATAGAGGCTGCACTTCACAACTTAGGGGACTTTAAGGATCTGCTGTGAATGACTTGTTGCCAGATATCAAAGGAAACCTGAGGTCTTGTAGAGTCCATGTCTGGATGGGTCAGAACTGTTTTGCAGGCACAATATTAGGCAGATAGTTTTCAGCTTATAACTAATCTGTGTATCCATTGGTAACCCCCTTTTAACCAAGTATCCTCAGTGGATAAAGTCCTTATCATTGTGTAGTAGAGTATGATTTAGGTATAGTGCAGTTATGGGTGACCAATGTTTACAAGTCTTTTAGGTGTTAAGTCTGTATAAGACTGTGCTGACTTGTCTAAAGTGAACAATGGCTTATTTTAGAGACATAACCTGAGAGCTCAGCCTGTTGCTTAAGAGAGGGAAGTGCCCCGGGCGGCAGAAACCTCATTTAAAAATATTTAAAGGAATTGACATCTGTCCAAACTTCCTCTGTGCTCCAGGCGTCCCGACCATTGTGTATCGACTCCATATGCATTCACTCTGATCTGTTTAGAAAGAGGACTGATTGAATCTAACACGACGGTGCACAACATCTCTGCTGCTTAGATACCAGTTAAAAGGGGGACAACCAAACATTATTTCCCAAATTTTTGGAAAAGGATGTAGCATAATTGGAAAGAGAGTTATATAATATGTGCTGGCTACTATTCCAGATAATGTGGAGTAATTGGATGAAGAGAGGTATATTGCACACAGGATGTTATTACAGATGTAACGGTGGAAATTTTGTTTTATAATTCTTGTGCCAAAAATTTCCCACTGCACTTATGTAACAGCCATACACTGGTGTAAACGGTGTAGGTTTTTTCCCACAATTATCATTTATCCTCAGGGTAGGCGATAAATGTCTGTTTTCTGGGGTCCCACTGATGAAATTCCCATGATATCTAAAACAGAGTTCCTCTGTCCTTCCTCACTGTGATCGAGCAGTGAGGCAGAGTTTGAGTTGAGCAGTGGTCTAAAAAGTGCACTACCTTATTTAACGTCTATATGGCTGATAAAGATAGCCCAGTACAGTGCTTGGCTATCTTTGTCAGTCCCTAAGACTTCGAATGGAGCAGCAGTGGACATATCAGACTACTGCTCCACTCAAACTCTTCCTTGCTGATCGATTGCAGTAAGGAAGAACAGGGGATGGGGGATTTGTGCTTCTGTTGTAGTGATCACTGGGGGTAACAACAGCATTACCCCCAGTGATCAGACCTTCACCACCTTTCTTGTGTCTATAGTCGGAAAAACCCTTTAAAAGAACCTGTCACCAGGGCCGGGACAAGGCATTTTGGTCTCCGAGGCAAGTATGGCCAATGGCGCCCCCCTCCCTCCCAAAAATGGTGCCCCCCCTCCCAAAAAATGGCATCCCCTTGCACTAATTCCTCTCCCCCCTGCACCAGTTCCTCTCCCCTCTGCACCAGTTCCTCTCTCCCCTCTGCATCAGTTCCTCTCTCCCCTCTGCACCAGTTCCTCTCTCCCCTCTGCACCAGTTCCTCTCTCCCCTCTGCACCAGTTCCTCTCTCCCCTCTGCACCAGTTCCTCTCTCCCCTCTGCACCAGTTCCTCTCTCCCCTGCACCAGTTCCTCCTCCACTGCACCAATTCCTCCCCCACGGAGGAAACACTCGCCAGTCAGGAGAGCTGCCCATCTTCTTCTTCACTCAGTGCAAATGAGAGGGAGCCAAAGCTCTGCCCACTCTCCCCAGCACACACTGTTCTGGCAGCTTCCTGTACACTACAAACTGCTGCCCCTGCTCCCTCCCTGACCCCCCAGGAATGGAGCAGAGGGGCAAAGGTAAACTCCTGCCCCTCCTGCTCTGTGAAGGTGGCGGCTGTGACTAATAGCCGACACCTGCTACAGTATGTATGGAGACGGCTCCGCTTCTGAGCCGGCTCCATACCTGCGCCCTCTACTGACAGGCAGAGTTAGCCGCCTAACTCTGCCTACCCATCGTCCCGGCCCTGTCTGTCACTTGCATAAACCCTTATATATTAGAGCAATCCCTGGCTCCGAAGCCACATGTTGCTTGTGACCCTTTGCTGTGTGGCTCACCATACGACTTCTGAGTTATGTCCATTTGCACGGAGAGTGAACATTATTTCAGACATGTGTCAAGCGACAAATATTCTCCAGCTCCTTTTTCTTATACATGAAAATCACTTTATTTCAATTCCTTAAAATCCATAATGACAAAAATGAAGCAGCTGAAGCATTTTGGGTACTCAACGTCCCTTATCCGTTGCCATGAATAAGGGACATTGAGCAACCGAAACGCGTCAGCTGTTTCATCTTTGTCATTATGGATTTTAAGGAATTTGAATAAAGTAGTTTTAATTTTTATGAAAAAGGAGCTGGAGAATAGTTGTCACTTTACACAGTTTCTATAGCCCAAAGGATCCATGGGCTTTTTCCGTGCTCAGAACACAGCTTACGCCCTGAGATAATTGACTGGAGACTGAATGGGGTTGAGTGATCTTGTTTGTTTTCTATACATCATTTCATACCTACCTTGCAGCGCTGGGATTGTGGGTTCAGATCCCATAAATCTGCATGGGGTTTGTATGTTCTCCTCGTGTTTGCATAGATGCTCCAGTTTCTTTGGGCATGTTATCCTTTTGATTGAGGCTCCAGTTTCTTTCACACTCTTAAAACATACGGATCTGGACTTTAGAGTGTGAACCCCAATGCAGACAGAGACTATACAGTGCTGTGGGATATTACAGCACTATCTAAAGGTGTAAAAAGCACATCAAAGCCACTGAACAGTGCCAAAATGGATGGTACAAAAAAGTGTCAAATTTGCAGAAAAATATTTATATGTATTTTATTTCAATAAATTTATAATAGCCCTCCTTCGTTGTTGAATTCAGTATAGGTCTTAAAGGGGTTTTCTCACAATGCTGTTTTACAGAGACACTGCCAGCTCCAGACTCACACTTCCTGGTCACGCTGTGGGTTGTTCTATAGGAGTAATTGGCAGATCAGCTCTGCTATTTCTAACTCAGCGTGTTACAGCAACATGACTGCAGAAGGTTTGTAAACTGTAGTGGATAAGGTTACAAATCTCTAATGTAAACAAGCTGCTGTGTTTTAAGATAGGGAACACAGGAGGGGGAGAGTCATCATCCCGACCACTGCCGCATTCTGTAAGAGCAAAGAAAGTTGGTGGGAAACTAGGGAGACTTGTGTACAAAGAGAGGAGATAAGATCTGCTCCTAACTCTGAACAGAAGCAAAATCAGAACAGCAATGTATTTGATAATAATCTGTAATTACCCTTGCCTACATGTTTAAAGCTAGTCAAGGAAACGAAAATACCCCTTTATCATTTAAAGCTGAGTGTGGCTTATAAGGTAAGAAAGGTTGTGGACCTCTGCATTAAAGGGGTTGTCTCACTACAAAGAATAGCTTTCAAAATGTAGGCAACACTAAATGAAGACGTTTTCCAAATATATTGCTTTGTTCATCTTTTTTTGTTAAGGAGCTACAAATGATTTAATCACCCTCTGAGGGCTTTCTGGTTTCTCTAGTGACCAACCTGTGTACTCCTTCTCCCCTGTTGTTTGTTCTATCTGATAACAGGGAGTGACATCATCACACAGGTCACGGCCAGCAGTGAGAGCTTGTGTGTTATCTGATCTTTCAATGTATGTTTACATTAGCTCAGAAGCTTCTCCAGACCTCAGAGAAGGTAATTTATTTAATCTAGACTAAAACAGAGAAGTCTGAATACAAGGAGCTCATATGCTAATTACAGACAGCTTGACCAGGAAGTGACAGAGCAAAGCAGCATTGTTTCATTCATGCATCCTATGAAACTTTGAGATGAGAAAACCCCTTTAAAGCATATTCCAAACTGCCCCCTAAATTAATGAATATAGGCTGTTTAATGATTGTAGTGCAGTCCTTCTATGATGGACGCCTATTTGCATTAGTCCCATAGACTCTGAATGGAGTGACAGTGACCAACAATGCATTAAAAATTCTCTAGTACAGGGGGCTCAAAACCTCCAGTCTAGAAATTGATGGGGTATCCAATAATATCCAACAGCATTCGCAAAATTTTATGTTGTCAGTGATAACAAACAAACAAACATACACTAATCCTGGTAAATGTTAATATTTCAGAACCATAGTCCTCATATCTTTTTTTCTGGGACGTTTTGAGCCTTTTACAGAGCCCTTTCTAAATAGATATCTACAAAATGAACATAATAACATTGGTATTATTAATAAGACCTACTAAATAAGAAAGACATACTTACATGCAACTTGGGTTAAGATGAATACAAATTATTTACAGATGCCATATATTATCCATAACAAGCATAATGATATTTAGCGTTTTCAAGAGTAGCATAATAAATTTCACAGTAATAAATTGTGTCATCACCAAATTAGAAGAGGGGGAAAAAAGTATGTATCCCATTCCAAAAATAAGGTCAGTAAATGAAATTGGTGGGGGCCATCCATTGGTCATCTATCCAGTTCATGTTGTTCATGGGATAACCCCTACAAATACTGGTCTTTCTCCTTTAAAAACGACAAGAGCAGGAAACTGTGACTTAGATTCTGACCTCAGCATTCCAGCGTCCATAGAAATATGTGGACTGGCGAGAGCCTTTTGCTTGAAATTCCAGCTTCCTTGGTGTCACCCAAGGTTACGAAAAAGCACAATATCTGCATACTTTCCCTGAGCAACTGGTAGCGCAAATAAAAGATAAATATTTTGCTTTAATTCAGGAAATGAAAAAAACAGTAACATGGTTTGGTCAGTAGAATTCCCATGTAAATCCGAAACCAATGGGGATGGGACTGCATAGACGGAATGGGTTGTCACTGTCGTACAACCGGTTCATCCATCGGTAAAGAGGGTTTCTTGTCTTTCAGGCACTTTGGAGGGAATTTAATAAACATTTTAAACCACTATAGTGGTAGAAAAAAACCTCGGGGGACATCTATGGAACTTGGCACAGGCACACCAGTTCTAAATAGAATAATATTTATAATACAACAGTATGAATGAAAGTGTTATGCGCAAACTTTCTATGGTAGTTTTGCACCAAACTTTGGCGCATTCAAAAGTATCGTGTCTAGTGCAGACTGTGCCAAACTTGGGCGTACTACTGTCCATACATCTATAGAACAGGGCAAGGACATTTTTGAGGCACAAGATACAGTATAAAAATGGTGCAGGTGCGTTCATAGATGTTGCCCCTGGTTTGCACAAAAATTTGCAACATTTCCCCTGTTTTCAGCGCTCTCTCCACTTTCCTAGAAAGTGGGCAAATCTTCTTTGGAGAATGTGGGACTGCCTTTACTATACAACAAAAATTGTAAATTATGGAGGAAATCTATGGCAGGTTTTGCCACTTTTCAAAATCCTACCTATGAGCCAGCTTCAGAGAATGGGAAGATGGTGGTGCTTGCACAGTTTATTTCTATGGGAATTCCAGATATAGATGAGCGAGTATGCTTGGGTATATTAAATAGCAGATTAAATAATAGTAAAAATAATCTTTATTTATATAGCCCCAACATATTCTGCAAAAATTTACAATTTAGGGGTAAAAAAACAAACATTACACAGTAAAAAGCTACTAAAAAATTGCATTTTTTTTTTGGTCACTTCACTTCAAAATTGTAAGAAAAAATGATTAAAAATCCAAATGGAGCCAATGATAACCACCCTTTAGCCCGCAAAAAGCAGGACCTCTGATAGATTCATAGAGGGAAAAAATTTAAAAAAGTTACTGATCTCAGAAAATGGCGATGCATGGCAATTGTTTCTTTTTTAAACAACTCATCGGAATTGTACTGACCTGCAGAATAACGATAGCATGTCATATATAACGAACCTCCCAAAAAAAGATGGCACACTTTTTTTTATTCCCATTCCACCTAGACGCCAGGCTGTGGCTAAAGGCAGCGTGCGTCAGGTCAGAGACAGGTATTTAAATTTTCTTGCTGGGGTAGAGGTTGGGGTTTGGCGCCACTTTTCCTATTTGCATAGGGCAATAAAATGCCTTGTCCTGGCCCTGATACAGATTCATATACGCTCAGTCCAGGCGACTCCGCCTCACTTTTTCATTTTCCAGTGGAAAACACCCTACAGCCATCGCTGAAACAAGCAGTTTTCCGTGGTTAGATGTAGTCACCCCACCACGGTGAGCATTATGTACTGCAGCCCTCCTGCTGTTCCTAATGTTGCTTCAAGTAAATGATAACAGATTGTTAGCTCAAGCAAAGAAACAATTTAGGATAAGTATAGTATAGGCTCTAAATAGCTGGGAAGAGGTCGGTGCTGCTGCATATTTGTATAATTAATTATAGTTCTGCCCTCAGAGTCCATAAAAATGGAAGGGGTATAGTTAAATTAAGTGTTTTTTGTATCTGCATATTATCAGCTTTTATGGTATTGTTATTATGATTGTTCTAACAAAACGCAACTGTTCTTTATGCCGCTTTGATCTCCAACTGAGATGTATCCTGTGGCAGATCATCTCTTCCTAGGGCTATTTTAGTGGCTGATATTAATGGTTTGACATATGGTTGCAATAAATATCGGAGCTTTCCAAATAACTATACACAATGAAAGTTTATCTCTATCCAAATCATAAACCTACTTGTCCCCAGGATTATGCTGTATATTCTTTATATAAAACATGTTAATTTCAAGGCCCTTGAGCCCAATCTAGCCCGCTACATCATTTTATGTGGCCCACTAGAGCTAAAAGAAAATGAGCAGAGATGGACAAGGTCTGGACATAGAAGGGCTGGTTTAGTGGTTGGCATAGGCCACGGTGCCAACACATGAAGCGGGCACTTTCTTGGATTTGGAGCTCCAGCATTCACCTCCTCCACTTGTTCAGCTCTGACAGTCCTAACTAGCCACTCTATTCACCCTCCAAGGTAGGAAACTCTGTGTGAAAGAGGTGGAAGGGGGTGGCTATTTTATAACCTTGAAGGGCATCTTGGTGTCTTACTGACTATGTGGCAACGTAACATCTTTGATGGAACAGTTTTAACTACTTAATGAGAAACACAGAAGAAAGATGCACACATCATAGAAAACCGGCTGGGACAGAGGTGTGACTTCAAGCTCTTGGGCCTAAGTGCAAAAAAGTGAATTGGGGCCCCAAGTGACCATGCACCATTTACAATACCGCTGTCTTCTTATGTGGCAGGAGGGCTTTTGGGCCCCCTCGGGCTGCAGGGCCTGGTAGCGACTGCTACCTCTGCACCCCCTGTCGCTATGGCTCTGGGATGGGACACTTCTCTTAGGTGTATATGGTGTCTTAGGTTACTACACATTACCCAATAGTTGCAAACAATGGCGGCACTGGGCTGCAACTCAGCATGATCGGCTCCTAATAGTCTACTATGGGACTATCACTCACCTCCTAAACAGGAGAAGCTATACAGCTAAGTACTGCCACGTTTTCATATGTTTTCATTGCCTAGGTGTTCGTCATAGAACTATGTCTTTTATGCACCAATTTATAACAATGAAGTAAAGTTCAATGTTTTGTCATACAGCCTATGTGTACGTTTTGATTTATTAGGGAGTCTAAGCAAGGTATCCTAACGGCTGGGACTACAACGTGTGCACTGCTAATATACGGCATTGTGGTCATTGCATGGCGGCACTGGGTGCAACTCAGCATGATCGGCTCTACTAGTCTATATGGGACTATCACTCACCTCCTAAACAGGAGAAGCTATACAGCTAAGTACTGCCACGTTTTTTATGTTTTTCATTGCCTAAGGTGTTCGTCATAGAACTATGTCTTTTATGCACCAATTTATAAAAATGAAGTAAAGTTCAATGTTTTGTCCATACAGCCTATGTGTACGTTTTTGTACTACACATTACATCAAGTTCACTTACAAATAACCTTTTGAGGCAAACCATAATGCTCATGTGGCATCATTCTTAGAGAGCTGTTCTTTATATTGTGAACAATAATCAAGCCTTAAAATCATAGTCAGTCTCTAGTGTCAATTTCTACCCAAATCCAAGCAATTTGATTTGGGTCAGCCTGAACCGAGTTTATTACCCAAAAAATCAACCCTAACTATAAACCTAAACTAAGCTTAGGGTTATTTCTTTTTTGTATTGCTTTCTAAGGGTTAATAATCATTCCCAAATGCTCCTGGGCTCTTGTTGCTCCCAGTGTAGCCTCACTTCTGGTTGGACATCATCTGCTCCTGTTGTGGCATCATTTATGGTCAACGTCACTATTGCTAGTCTGGTAATGGTGAGTCCACCCCTAAAGTCCAACTTAAAATCCTAACCCTAGGCCCAGCTTAGGTTTAGGGCTAGAGAAAAAAAATAGGGTTTTAGTTAAGTTTGGTTGAACCAGCTTTGAATCAAAAAGGGTCCTATTTGAGCAACATTACAACTGCTTTGGAGTCATGACATCACCTGTTCGCCCACCTCTAGATAAATATATAGATAAAACATGGGAACAACAAACTTGGCCAAAAAACACACAATAAAATAAAGAAAATAGAGACAAACACCAATATTTAGCTGTGAAGTCCGTGCTCTTTATTAAGAGTCACACAAAAAGTTTATTAAGAAACATCTTATACCACAGAAGAAAAACATTACCAGTAAAGTCATCCAAAAAACTCTTCAGTAAATAACCACAAAAACCATCACAAAGGTGGGAGGGTGGCACATTGCCAGTAGGTCTTTGAAGGAGAAGCCTTTCTCACCTGTATGAAGGCCACCAAGGGCCGGGCGGTCTCCTATGAGCAATCAGATTCCAACGTCAGACAGAAGAGCAGGTGTCTCAAGGCAGAAGAGAAGATTTCATAAGATACCATGTGGAATAAATTGGTAGAAGGGGTGAGCCAGCCCACACGCCTGCATATAGTGCTATGCACGGATGCACAGTCCCAAGAGACGGCAATAGTAGCACAATTTGATTGCAAGATATCCAGCACGCACAACAGATATGTTAAAATGTAGTGATATTTATTAAGTCAACTTAAAAATTGGATTTCCAAAAAAGGCACTCACCAAATTATGACAGACAGTGAACGGTCACGGAGGCACAGAGGGAGGAAACAGCTAACGCGTTTCGGGCTCAAACAGAAGTACGCCCTTACTCATAACATGCTATGAGTAAGGGCGTCCCTTCTGTTTGAGCCCGAAACGCTTTTAGCTGTTTCCTCCCTCTTTTGCCTCCGTGACCGTTCACTGTCTGTCATAATTTGGTGAGTGCCTCTTTTGGAAATCCAATTTTTTAAGTTGAATTTTTAAAAAATATCATATATTTTAGCATACCTTTTGTGCGTGCTGGATATCTTGCAATCAAATTGTGCTACCATGTGGAATAAGCCTGACCTCCAGTTCACCCATTAAGAACATGTCATATACAGAAAAACACAGAATCAAACATATACTGTGTTCTCCAGATCCCCAAAATCTTGCGTGTTCAGACCATTTCATGTAGCAGTATCTTAAGGAGAATGACTAACTGAAAAATGGGGCCCTTGTACAGTTTTGCAGTGGGGCCTTTTTTACACTCCAGATGACTACAGGATCAGACTACACAGGGTTTGTTTGTAGTCTGTTACCATGGAAACAGATTGAATTGATTTGATTGAACAGTAAGTAATTTTTAATCATAAATAATACAAAGTAGCTTTAGCTTTTATTTAGGCAGTAAAAATTGTGTTTTTTTAAATTAATAGCATATCAATACATTGCTATGTCTAGGCTGAAGCAGAACTTAATGCCATAAAACAGAATTCCGACTATAAAAATATTAATTATTCTTCTATTGATCTCGTAACTAATACTGGGGTCAGAAATGGGACCTCATCCAAATTTCTGCAGACCCTCATGATATATGATAGTTTTTCCAGTGCTCTTTCTTTTTATCTAGTAAGCAGTAATCATTCTTTGCTACTTATTCTTATAGACAAAAATCTGCACAGAGGTTTTCTGTAGTGTGTAATTGGAGTAATTGGAGTTGCAGAAACCCCACTCACACATGTAGGGTGCAAATTGTGGGCGGCATGTCCCAACACGCCAACGCCAGTGTTTTGGTCTATTTTGCGGCAAAACTTTTGCGCCAAAATTTTTTGATGTAAATGAATGTGTACACCAAAACTAGACGCAGTATACGCCGGGCACGACACTTTGTAATGCGCCTAAATATGGTGCGCTGTGCGCCCCAGTCGCGCATTGCGCCTATTGAGGCGCATTACATATGTTATGTGCCGCCGTCAGGCAATACGCCTAGATAGGCTCATTACATATACTACCAATGATATGAATGATATGCTATGTGCTGCAAGTTGCGCAATGCGGCCTTTCTGACGCAAACTGCCTTTTTAGGCGCAAAGCGCATTTTTTGATGCGATTCGCCTTTCTATGCGAGGCATACCTGATTCCAGTTTTTGGAAATTATCGGACTTTCTGGCACACTTTAAACTGATTTAATGTGCCTAAAACTGGCGTGGAAACGCCACTTTTCTGACATGTCGCCCTGTTAGTGTATTTCATGCAGATGTTGGTGCAGAATCAATGCCAAAATCCATTTAAAGTCATAAATGTAGGGCAAGCAAAGGAAGTGTCATTTTTCAGTTTGGTATTCCCCTGCCCTGAGGGAAGGCCTTTGTTGGTTCCTGACTATCTGTCATCTGTGGGCACTTCATGAAGCATCTTTAGGCTGCACCAGGCTTGGACTGGCCCACAGGGGAATAGGTGAAACCCCAGGTGGGCCCCTAAGCAAGGTGGACCTGGACTTGTTTTTTTTACCTCCAGATACATCCTTGGAAGAGGCAGAAAAGCATAGAAAGATAGGCAAAAGGCAAGAGCCAGACCCTATGAGGCATGTACAGTTCTTTACAATAGCTGTAGGGTGGGCCCCTAAAATAAACTCCATCGGTGGGCCCAGCAACTGCTCAACAGGTGGGCCCTTAGAGTCAACTCCACCTGTGGGCCCTAGAAACCCCAGTCTGACACTGGGCTCCACAATCCTCAGCCCATCCTTGACCCTTGATGGTGCCTGCTCTCATTTCTTTTCTCTATGTCCCCTCAAACTTCACTTTTTCTTTCTGAAACCACCTTGCCAAACAGACTCTGTCCCTTCTCTCTTCTGATAAGCCTTGCCCTGCTCTCATCAGCCATCTCTTCCATTGCTCCTCTACAGAGGATGGGGTGCAGGGTCCCACAGACCTCTAGGAAGCAGCAGCCTCATGTGGATGGGATAATTTCCTGGACCCCGTTATACGTGTGCTTTGCCAGTGTAAGACCGTTGTGGATCATCGTATGGGCACAGACATGGGCAGAGGTACAGTAGAAGTTTCTTTTAAGTTCTTGTGCCTAAGGGTTCCAAAGACTTCTCTGCCACAATACTCCAATACTATAAATGATACTTGATAGATTGAGGATATGTTACAATATTTTTAATGAAGCCAAGGTTCTTTATGTTACGTTTCTGCTATCCATGTATCAAGATGATCAGAATGAACCGTGTCATATGTTCTGCAAAGATACTAGGTCATGTCTGAAGCTATGTGAGCCGACTGTTGACTGCAGAACAAATGCCAGCATTATTTAGCATAAAACAATAAAAAATTAATCAACCTCTATAAACACTTTTACCACAACCAGAAACAAGGGACTATATTACACAAGGTAAATTGTCATGTTTTTATTATGGTTTAAGCTATAATTATTGATTTTATGTTGGTAGCATAATAATATGTTGCCATTCTGGTTCTGTTTGGGGTTACATCCGCTTATTATAAATCTATGTTCTTACATTTGAAGAATATCTGTCCCCTTATTAGTCACTCATCAGATGCCTTAGCAAACAGAAGATAGCACAAATCTTGAGTTGGACTGAACATCTGGACGACCCTCCTATTGGCTTGTGCTCTGGCACAGTAATTAGTCTCTAATACAACATGACCTTAACCCCTTAAGGACCCGGCGTTTTTTTTTGTTGACACGTTCGTTTTTCCCTCCTCGCCTTCTCAGAGCCATAACTTTTTTATTTTTCCACCTACATAGACATAATGGGGGCTTTTATTTTGCAGGACAAGATGCACTTTCTAATGGTGTAATTCACTGTACTAAAGAATATACTGGAAAACCGCAAAAAAATTCCAGCTGGGACAAATTGTTAAAAAAAACATATTTTCACCATGTTTGCGGGTTCTTTGCTTTTACGGCGTTCAATCTTCGGTAAATATAATGTATTATCTGTATTCTACAGGTTGATACACATCCGGCAATACCAAACATGTGGGATTTCCGTTATGTTTTGTTACCGTAAAAAATTCCAAAATTTTCTATTTTTGAAATTTGCGCCGCCCGGGGCCAAATTTTGTGCGACCAATAACTTTTTTGTACTAAAAACCCTAGGGATGTCAGTGGGGGGCATTTTTTTGGGGTTGAAGTGTTTTTTTATTGCTAGCGGGTTTTAAATGCATGCAAATTTTTTGATCCTTTTATTCCAAAAAATAAAATTTGACCTAAAATTCAATTTTGGCTTTTGGGAAATTTTTTTTCTTTTTCCGGGGTCAGCCACGGTTTAAAATGTTTGAATTAGTGTTATAGATTGGCTTTTTGAGACGTGGCAATACCAAATATGGGGAAAACTTTTATTATTTTACTGTTTTTTTTTTGGGAAAAAATGGGGAAAGGGGGGTGATTTTAACTTTTGATTTTTTTTTTTGTCCCTTTGAAACTTTTTTTTTTTTTTTTATTTTTAATATTGGTCCCCCTTTTGGGGCCTTTAACCCTTTGGGGGCGTTTATCGTTAATACAGCTAAAGGGTTTTTCATAGGGCCCAAAGCATTAGGCTGTAGCAAGATGGTGGTTTCCCCCCTTTTTTGCCTGGGGCCCGGGAAATGGGGCAAAAAGGAAAATGGCGTGATGGAGGCCCTTACAAGGCTTCCCACTGCCATGTTAGGCATCGGATCCCCGCCGATAACTGGGGATGCCCCATGGGATTGTTTTTGACGCCGCAGCCCTCTTTGCCGGGTGTCTAAGGGGGGGGTTGGCGTCGCCCCTAACCCCCCGGGGGGGTTTTTGTGGTGGGGTTACAAGGATCCCGCCTAAAAGCTCCCCTTGTGACCTGGGATGTAATCATAAAATCCAGGGTTTATTAAGGGGGTTTAAAAAAAAAGCAGATTTCCACCTGGGTTTGGGCTTTGCGTGACATGTTATGAACGTGACTGGGGCCATTTTTTTGGGGGGGTTTTTTGGCCAAACACCTGTCTAGCCCTTTTTTCTATAGATGTATGAAAAAGGTTTTTACGCCAAAAAATTGCACCAGGCACCCGGGCCCTTTTTAATGCGCCCAAAAATTTTTGCTATGTATGCAAAGGATACCACACACCCGATATTGAACCCCCATACAACAGTTTGATTTCATACTGTCAATTCTAAATCTCTATATCGATTTGTTTCATAAGGTCTCCCTTTTTTCTTTTGGATTGTTCGAAAAAACTCTATGTGCTGTGGCAAAGCACAAAAGGCCCCTTTTCATCTTGGGGGGGGATATGGGGCCACTGTACCTTAGGGCTGTGGTGGGGGTAAGCCAAGTAAATAGGTTTGTGCGTGGTTGTCGGGGCCCACTTTTTTTGGGAGCAGTCTTACAGTGGGGGGGATGGGTTTTCTTTTCCCCAAAATCCCTCCCAGGATTTCCTTGGCCCATAAAGCCAGGAAGTTAGGTGTGTGGGGGTGGTGTTTCCCCTCTAAGGGGTGGGAGTTGGAGGGGGGGGTTCTACTGTGTAAAAACCTCTTTTCATGAAGGTGGGGCATAAACCCACTTATGTGTGATTTAGGGGTGTATGGTGAGCTGAACCGTTTTTTGTTAACCATTTGATGCCTGGGAACAAGGATTATGTTTTTTGTTTGTTTTGCACCCTGCTGAAGTCAAGTATTTCTGTTTGTTTGGATTTTTAAAAAAAAAACCTTTTTAAGTTGAACTTTGGTGTTGTTGTCCCCTTTACGGGCTAAACCCCCCATGCTTTTGAAAAAATTATTGGAAATTGTCTTCTTGGAGATTTGGGGGGACATGTATGAACGTTGGGGGTGAAAGGCCCGTTTAAAAAAGTTTGTTGTGTGAATGACCCGAATGTATTGTAGAGGGTCAGAGGTCCATCATAGACGAGAGGTATTTTTAAAAAACCCTTGTAGCTGGCGCCCCGCAAACAATTATTGCTGTGAGCGTTTTTTTCCCTTTTTTAGTCCAGGTGGGTTTTTCATGGTGGCCAAAGGCTGGGTGGGCGGGGCGTCCCAAAAGCTCCCGCCCCGGGGTTACCAAGTAAAATAAAGGCAGCTGGTGAGGAAAGTCTATAGGTGTGTTTCTGGACCTGCAAACCCGGAATGTGGACTGCCCAAACTGTGAGGCTGTGTAGGTGAAGGTGTGGTTTTGGGGAGCTAGCATTTCATTTTGTCTACCCCGAACCCGGGGTTTTGCTATATGGATTGTTTATGCTGAATCCAAAATGAATTTGCTTTGCACTGTGGCTTTTAAAAAAAAAAACCATCTTTATTTTGGACTAAATTCCCCGTGCATGTGTTGCCTTTTTGCTGACCCACAAATATGTATGAACGTTCTTTCAGGTCATAAAAAGGGCAGTGTAGAGCCAAAACCCAAGTCTGGCGGCACCACCTTTACCTGGTTTGGGTGTTCTTTGCAGGTCTACATACAGGACAGGTGAGCCAATCCCCAAAATTGGGTAGGAACCACCTTACCCCGGGCTGGTGTTCTTTGCAGGTCTACATACAGGACAGGTAGAGTAAAACAAAGTCTGGTCAGGACCCCCTTTACCCTGGCCCGGCTGTTCTTCTGCAGGTTACATCGGGCGTGTAGTGCCAATACCAAGTCTGGAAAGGGACACTTTTTCCCCGGTTGGTGTTCTTCTGAGGATACATAAGGGCGTGTAGAGCAATCCAAAAGTCTGGCTAGGCCCCCCTTTCCCTGGTCTGTTCTTCTGACGTATAATAAGGGCGGTGAGCCAAAACCCCAATTTAAATCAGGACCACCCTTTCCTGGGCGGGTTCTTTGGGTATACATCGGGGGAGGTTTTGAGCCCTACCACAATTCTAAATAGGCACCACCTTTACCCCCCCCGGCTGGTGTTTTTTGCAGGTCATACATAAGGGGTTAAAAGCCAAACCAAATTGGCTCAGGGACACCTTTACCTGGTTGTTTTCTGCAGGTCTACATCAGGGGAGGTGAGCCAAAAACCCCCAATTTAAATCAGGACCCCCTTCCTGGGTTGGGTGTTCTTCGAGGTATAAAACGGGCTGTAGAGCCCCAAAACCAAGTTGGTGGCACAACCTTTACCCCGATCTGGTGTTCTTTGCAGGTAAATACAGGATTTTTAGGCCAAAACCAAGTTGGCTCAGGGACCACCTTTACCCTGGTTGGTGTTTTGAGGTCTTTTAAAGGGCAGTGTAAGCTAATTTTCCACAAATCGGTAGGCCCCTTTACCCCGGTCTGGCGTTTTTTCGGCAGGTCATATACGGGGAGTGTGAGACAATCCACAAGTTGGTCGGCCCACCTTTCCTGGTCGGCGTTCTTCCCCGGATACTACAGGCGCAGTGTAGAGAAATGGAAAAAGTCTGGCTCAGGCACCACCTTTACCTGTTCTGCTCCTTTGGAAGGTATCAAAAATCAAAAAGTGTCTAATTTTATGAATGTGGTGCGACACCCCCAGAACGCCCCAAATCTTTGGCATATTAAAAAGACACTTATCACGACAAAGTTTGGAGCACGTCTGTTCATACTTTCTTTTTGGCTTTAAGTCACAGAAAATGGTCGCCCCGTTCTAAAATATTACCTTGGTGTACCCATTTTACATACCTACTCAAAAAAAGTTGGGCCCTTTTGGTTTTGATTGAAATTTCACGTGGTTAAATTTCTTGAATTTTTTAAGTGAACTAAAAAGACCCCATCTCTTAAATTTTAAAGCCATGCCCAACTGTTCAATGTTTCGTACTTTTTTGCAAAATTGTTGTCTCTAACAGGAGCTTAAGGGAAAAATTCATAAAAGGTTTTTGACCCCTAATCGGTCAATAAATTTGGGTTTAAATTTAAATTTTTGGATTTAAAAAGCCCCTCCTACCCTGATTCACATTTTTATTCCGAAAACCAAGACAACACTTAAATTTAAATAACAGTACTTTGCTATTGCGGGTTCAGCAGGAGGCTTCAGACAGGAAAGTCAATGAGCTTAGAGGTCCCGGTGTCACAGCAGGTTTATCGAGTAAGAGAGATGGAAGGTCACAGAAGGCAAAAAAGTGGAGTCCTTTTGGGTCCTCACACATGTTTACCCTTTCATTGAAGAATGCCCTGCAGAACTGGATGGGGAATGCCACACAACTCCCGGAACGTTTAAGGGGGGTGACAGGGGAGCATTCGTAACCCCTTACATCGCTGGTTTGCTAGATGCCAGCAAGGGTACCCGACATAGCTTGATGGCCAGGGAGATCTATGCTGTGAGGGACCCGTGGTCCTCAGTGCTGTTCAGTGATAAAAGTGGATTCACTCTGAGCAGAAATAATGGCCGCCAACGATGTTGGAGACATCAAAGAGAGCACTGTGCATCAGCCACTGTTGTCACCAGATGAGTCTTTGGTGGTGGTGTTGGTGTTATAGTGTAGATAGGTGTGTCTAGTCAATACAGAATTGCCCTACACTTTGTGAATGGTGCAGTGACAGCCTCTACTTCTGGAATTGTTCCAGTCATTGTGCCTCTGTATGAACAACACAGGGCTAATTTCATCATCATGGACAGCAATGCTCCAGCTCATTGAGGTCACATCATTAGGGAACAGCTATTGAAGACTGGAGTCTCCAAACCTAAACGCCCAAGAAAAACTCTGGGATCAGCTGAATTGCCATGTAGTAGCTCAAATGGGATGCCAGACCTCAGCAGTCAATAACTTGACTTGTGAACAGCAGGACATGTCGTTGTCAAGCTGTAATTGATGCTCTGGGCCACATGACATGTTATTGAGACAGTGACATTTTTTAATGATGTGTACGCTGCATTGTGGTTGGCTTTTGTTACATTAAATTGTTTAAGATGAATAAATCCACATAGCATGCTACGACTTCAATGGCCTAGTTTCAGGGTGAAATATCACAGTAGCATAAAATTTCTTATGTTCTCCATAAATTTCACCCTAAAGCCAAATATCCCTAACTTTTTGGGAGTAGTGTAAGTGATTACAGTGCAATAACATTAAATGACTCACAGGAGACATCTTCTATGATTGGAGTCATTCACTTTCCCTTTCCTTCTCCATCCGTTCCAGACCGCAATGAAGTCTTCTCCTAACCACCACTCGTCCCTGCAGAATTAAGCACACACATTTCTTAGAATCCTAACTTTTCCAGCACGTCCCCCAAATTTTCCCAGTCTGTTAAATTGCAGGAAAAGGTGGGGGTTATTTTTTTGTTTTGGACTGCACCCTACAGGCAAAATTTTTAAAGGGGAAAAGACAAAAAACCCAACTCGGTGGGAATTGCAGTGGCTGTAGCCTGAACCCCCCAGGTCAGTGTTCCCTGAGTCCATCCATGCACCCCCAAAAGTCAGCCCCATATAAAACTTAGAGGGGTGCATGGATGCAATGGATTTTAATACTGCCATGTTTTTTGTAGTGTTTCTATTTTTCTACAGGTTCCCAAGGTTGACACCGCCCCCGGGTAAATTTCCCCCAGTACCTTTTAACAGGGTTGGGAAGGGGTTGGGTTTGCCTTAGAAGCCAACCCTTTAATTTGATGGTCAACTTCTGGGGAAGTGGTGGGCTGGTATTTTTAGGGTGGGAAGGGACCTATAGTATATCCATGGAACTTCCCATCCTGTTAGGATTAGCTTGCAGATGTTGATTTTACCTTGGCTGATTATAAAAAATGGGGGGACACCAGATCGTTTTCTTTTTTTTATTGTTTTAAAGGGGGTTTTCCTCACTAAAAGATTAGCTTTAATTTGTGGGGAAAGGTAATTGAAGGTTTTTTAAATCATTGCTTTGTTGATTTTTCTTTGGTCGGAGATAAATAAGTTGTATCTCCTCTTTAGGACAAAGTTTTCTGGTTATGCCCATCTGCCCCCACCTTTCCATGTTTTTTTTTTTTTTTTTTCTTCTTCTCTAAGTTACCGTCAGTCACTCAGTTGTCCATGGGAGTCACCTCCCGGGAGAGCCTTTCTTATTATGGGCTTTCAGTTCACAAGTAAAAACCCCTTTTTGGCTTTGCGCCCCCGGGAGTACAATTTATAAAAAAATTTTTTCACTCTGTCAGTGTAACAGGAATAGTTAGGAGCAGCATTGCTGATGTATCAATTACTGTTATAGAAAAGCCCACAAACTTAACAGGAAGTGTAAGTCTAAAGCTGGCTGTACGAAACTGCTTGGTGAGGAAACCCCTTTAAAGAAAAAAAAAAAAGAAACAACAAAGGGCCGCACTGCTTTTTCATAACCAGCCAAAGTAAAACCAAACCAGCAGATACAGCCTGATGGCGGGACCTAACAGCCAGACCTGAAAGTATGGGTAAAAAACTATAACCCCTTACTTGACAGAGGTAGCACCTAAGCATTGTTTACTTTGCTTTCCCAAACTTCCCGATCCCATGTTAACTCAATGTCTATTGCTAGCTTGCGGTGAACTATAAGCTGACAAACGAGAATGGGGACATTGACGCTTTTTTAGGAGCCGGTCACAGAAGCTAAGCTAGCAAGATGGGAATACCCCTTTAAGGACCTAAAGGGGATAAAAGGGCATGACACAAGAATTCATGCAGAGAATCCCTGTGTCATGCTCTGTCCCCTCATACTCTGGGTTAGGCATATTACAGTATACACATTCTTGCCATGTATTTAAAGGACCACATTGCCAGATTGTTGCTTCAAATGACAACTCCGGGAATTTTGCTTACCTGCAGCTGAATACAGGATATCTGGCTGATGCAATGCTGTCACATGACCTTCACTCTGATTAGCTGGAAAACACAGTGGTTTTGTTGCTGACAGGAAGTTTGTCTCTGTAATGCATTCCTATGACACCGATTTTGAACCTCCCACAGAAATGCATAGACAGATTCACTTCTGGGTCACACAATCAAGCTGTGTGTTTCAGCAACTCAAAGTGCACGTCACATGAGCCAGTGGCGCAGTGGAAATTGTTACAGTGCGGGTTTTAAATTTTTGGCGTTTTTGTACCCTAGAAGCAATATCTAATGAACTAAAGGAAATCGTCTAATTCCCCCCAGATCCTTTAAGTATTAAAAGCAATAATTTACGACCTGGCAGGATTCTTTATATTTTAATGGTCTTGCAGTGTCATATCTTTATTTCTATCACATGAACAACTTAACTTTGCTAAAAAAAATTCCCACAATAAAGATCAAGGAAGACAGTGAGCTTGGAAAACCACAATAAAATATCATGTTACTAGTCTGTAATTTAATTAAGCAAAGGACATTCATTCACTCTAAATATCACTATATAAATAATTTGCTGTCAGTTTTGAGAATAGTTTCCAGGAACATAAAGTAAGTACTGCGTTTAAAGAATATCACGCAGAATACTGTCTTTGGGCCCTGAATATAATTGAAAGTCAAGTTTTTACCAAACATTTCCAAATTACAAGATTTAAAATTTTAGGAAGGAGAGTAAGAGCAGCAGTACCAGACATAAACCCCGGAAAAGGGCGTGTGGGGGTGGGAAGAGGCATCATTAATTTTCCTCTTATCTCTTTGTCTCAGGTGTGGTTTGTGGCCCTCCAGTTCACAATAGTGTGACATGAAATGCATGGTATTTAGTCCATTTTGCAGGTTTAAAAATTTTTGCATTAATTTTTAATTTTCCACCTTCCCTCCCTCTGCGTCTTAAATTCCCTTAAAAACCACAATTTCAAATTTCAATAGAGTGGTTTTTTGGAGAAATGTGCGGCCACTGGAAGATCGTTCTGCTATTAATGGTGAATCTGTGTAAATTTATGCACTGATTGAGTCTCTCCCCTTTTTTCCCCCCATGGGCTTGGTGGGACATTGCACCACATAATCAGATAACCCCACTTTGGAAAGACCTGCGGGAAAATGTCCCCTAATTTTGTGATTTGTTGTGCTGTGGGAAGGTACATGTCAGTGGTGTGGATGTCCTGAGGTCTTGCATCTGTTTGAGGCAAGTTCCAAAATTGTTTATTTTTGAGCTGGGAAATGCTTTTTTTTATATTGCATTTTTTTTTTTTTAAAAGATTTTTAGTTCCTTTGAAGGTCCATGTCTTTTTTGTATAAAAAATTTTGTCATTTTTGTTTCTTGTATAACATCAGTTGAAGAAGGGGGCTGTTTCTCTCGAAAGCTCACCCTCAAAAATTTCTCGCCTCTAAAAGGATCACTGATTTCTTAATGGTATTTGTGTCATTATTATACTTCTTATCTTTGTTAAAAAAAAAAAAAAATGTTTCTGACTAAATGTCAGTCAGGGCCCGTTGTAATATTATTAATTTGAAAAATGCAATAAAATATGTAAAAAAAAAAGAGGTGTTCTCATCTCAACATTTATGGCATTTATCCATAAGAATACCAGAACATTTAATAGTTCTAATGCGCAATTCATACATTGATCAGGAGGCTGCAGCAAGGATAGTAAAAGGAGAAATGAAAGATTGATATAATACAGGGCCTTGTACTTTACACTTATCTATTCAATCTATATGCAGAAGATGTCACCAGAGAAGCAGGACTGTATAATGAAAATAAAGGTTGAGAAAAAGATGGGAAGGATTATCAACAACCTTCATTATGATAATGACACAACTTTGTTGGCTGAAAGCCTAGAGGACTTGAAATTCCTGCTTATGAAGACAAAAAAAACAACGAAATTTGGATTGTACCTCAACGTGAAGAAAGCAAAGATCATAACAATCAGTAAAATGTTCCTTAAAGGGGTTTTTTGAAATGATATCATGTGACCCGAGGCTGACTCGTATGCCTTTCCCCACAGTGTGCTAAAGGTTTTTTATATAAAGGCAGTGATAGTTTTAAAAGTAGTGAGTGGGGTTTGAGCTTTTGCCTTTCAGCATAGGGTACCTAGGTTTAATTTTTTTTTTTTTCTCAAAGCATCATTTGTTCAATGGACCTAAGGGGCAGTTTTAAAAAAAAATGGGGCAGAATTTTTAAAAATGATGAATGTTTTGATTTTATTTGTGTTCCTGTAAAAATTTTCTTTGTGGGAAAACCCCTTTATTAAAAAAAAATAATTTGAGATTTAATTTTTGGATCAATAATAAATACAAAAGCCCGGAGAGTGACATAAATTGCACTTTAGAGTGGGCCCTGAAAAAAGTGGCAAAATCATCAGGGCTCTTCCCCGAAAAATCAATTCATTCAAAAAAGGTAAGCAGAATTGAGTAAAAACTATTCTGCTTTTCCCTTCTAGGTGAGTCAGCAGTTGCAAAAAAATATGAGAGGATGGGGCGGAAGTCCATCACAGTCAGGGCGAAATGTCCATTGATACAGTACGCGGGCGCGGGCAGCAGGGTTTAAGACAGGGCGAAAAGGCCCGTTATGGAGATGGTGAATTTGTCTGAGGTTGATGTCTATGGGAGCATGGTGGCAGAAGTAGCAGCAAAATATTAGGGAGTGTGCGTGCAGGAGGGGCGGAAGGGGAGTGGGTTTTTGTGGATTCTTTGTGGCTAAATGGTGAGCCCCTGAATAGGGGTGTACCTAAAAAGATATAAAGGAAATGAGCTTAGACCACATGTGATCGGACCTCTAACCCCTGATGAAGCCAGGTTAGTGGGTGAAACATGTCGGGGAGGTAGGCATAATGTTTTAAATGTGATTTCTCACCTCTGTCTAGAAGTGTCACCACGCAGACGGTGTCACAAGGAAACCTTTATACATTTTATGTCCTTTAGTTAGGATGATGCCAAGTAGGAGGCTTGGGATCCCTTATGGAGCTATTAAATTGCTATAGATATAAGGCTTTCCGGGTTACTAGGTGGTGCTCCACTAGACTTGATAACAGAAAAGGAGCTATTCCATCTTTCCCGAAGTAGAAAAGGGTTAAATGGTGAGGTTAGAAATCAGGTTTTTAAATAGTGTGTATGAGGTTAAGAATTTTCATAAAAAAATTTAGTTTTAGTGTGTTTAAAATAGAGAACTGATAGAGTTTAAGTTTGCTATGGCAAAATAGTAAATATAGTGATCAAAAGTCACTCTCTGTTCGCTTGCGAGATTCCCAAAGATGGGACCCACACCTACCAGACATTAATGACATATCCTATTGAATTGCCATTTAAATTTTTATGTGAGACATCACTCAGGACATAGCTCTCATTGGATTCCCATTTTTTTGGAGAATATGTGCCCTCTTTGGGACATGCACCTATTTCAAGAACAAGCTCCAAAACCTCTCTGTTTTGAATGGATTGATTTCAGTGGAAGAGCCCTGACCACTTCAAATCGGAGAGGTTCTGTGGATCATTTTCGAGATAGGTGCCATTCCCACCTCTGGAATCTGCACCTATCAGATGTTAATGGCATATCTTATTGGTATGTCATCATTATCTATAGTCAGAACACCCCTTTAACTGCAAAAATCCAGCTTGTACAAACTATGGTATGTCCAATAATGTCATATGGTTACAAAGGTTGGACAATAAGGAAACAAGACAGGAAGAATATTGTTATCTTTGATTTATGATGCTGGAGAAGAGTCCTATGTGTGCCATGGATATTGAGAAGTACAAACAAATCCACACTGGAGAGGTGAATCCTGAACATTTGTTGGAGGCCCAGAGGCCTACGACTCTCATATTTTTGACTTATCATGCAAAGGGAAAGATCATAGAAAAATACATCATGGTGGGCAAGGCAGAAGGTCAGCGACAAAGAGGAAGAGCAGCAATGCATTAGATTAATACAATAGATAAAGATATGGAGGCCAAACCAACTAACTGATATTAGTTCAAAACAACTATTCCCAGAGACGCTATGAGTTTAAATCGACTCGATGGCACCTATCCTCCATTATCCTCCCATCCATGTAATTTCTAGAGTCACAGTAACGAGAAAGGTGATGAGAATAGCACATTTAAAAAGAACCTGTGATATATCCTGACATGTAAGTTTTAGTAATTACTAGTATGATATAACAATTCTTCAGCATCTATAACTCTGCTCTGTTATTTCTTCTTGAAATTGTGGCAGAACGACCACAAAAGAGTGCATGCCTCGGCCACAGGAGTGGTTGTTAGGTCATTAGGGTATTCCTAGAAAGTAGGTGTCACCAAGATGCCTGGCCTTGGTAAGTTAAGCCAGCAGTTTGGCATCAGTTACCATAGGTTACTGACACTTTGCAGTTTTAGTATAACTGCCCAGCAACTAATCCAGGCTGGCTTTTCCGGAATGGCTGAAGCTACAGGTGGGAGGCCATTCCCTCGTTTCCAGGTCAGGTCTTCCTAGGCCTATTAAAAGCTGTTGCTCAAATCACCAGGGGGGTGTGGTTCCCTGAGTCAAGAAAAAGGATTGGACTACCAGACTTGATGGAAGTAGGTGTGGCTGACCTCAGGAGGCCTGAATCAGTGGAGGCTGGTGAGGATTGTGTGTTTGTTGTGCTGGGCAGTAGGGTCAGACAACAGTTTCAGAGCGTTCTCTGTGTTTAGGTATTGGCCAGACAGCCTAAGATTTGTTTTTTCGTTTGTGTACACTGACCTGCTTATCGTATGCTTGACAAATAAAGCTGGCTGAAGTCACTTTAAAAGTCATATATTGGTGTGCCATAACCTTTCCTACAAAAGTACGGTGATCCACTGTGCTTACTAAACCCTGGACTATCCAAGACGGTGGCTGGAGCAACAGGCTTTCATAGGCCTAGGAAGACCTGATCTATACATGTGGTAATGGCCTCCCACCCGTTACTTCGCACATTTCAGAAAAGCTGACCCCAATTAGCTGCTTAGCAGCTGCATTAAAACTGCTAAGTATCAGTAACCTATGGTTACTGATGCCAAACTGCTGGCTTACCACAATGAGGTCAGGCAACTCTGTGACATGTAATTTCTAGGAGTGGCCTAATGATCTGACCACAACTCTAGTGGCAGAAACGTGCAATCTATTGTGTTCACTCTGCCACAGAATGTATTACTGAAACTCAGCTAGGTGTTACCATTTGGAGGTATGTCCCTGCCCAGGCTGACATTGTCCAATCAGTGCTGACAGAGTCAATGTGTGCAGGGACACACCCCTTTGTAAACTGGAATGAGAACACCCAGATGACAGATTTAGTAATACATTCCTAGTAGGAATAACACAGGAACAGCACAACACAGAGTTATAAAAGAAGATGCTCCAGGACAGAGAACTAAAATAGACAAGTCAGGAGATGTCACAGGTCCTATTTAAGTCTCTCTTCCCTACTCATATGTTGTATGGAGCAGAACTCCTAGTAGTAATAGATTTGGCGCTGCACCAGCATCAGATAAAGCTTCCCCCGAGCTCTGTACAATGTAGATTTGTCTACAATGTTTACATGTGGCCTTATTCAGTTATTTCATTACTAGTAAAACTTCTCACTGTCACAATCCATGCCATGGTTCCAACTCCATACCTGTGTTTCAGGCTGCCCCCGTCCCTGTGTACGCACCTGTCCTCGCTCTTTCTCTGGTCCTTGCTCCTGCCAGCTTCCTGTGGGCGTGCCGAATCAATGAAATTAAAACAAACAGTACACCAATTACCTGACCAATGACCTTTGACCACCTGGAACTTAAGAAAGTTCCAGCTTCTTTTCTGGTGTCAGTTTGTTGATGTCTCCACATTGCTCCTGACTAGTGTTGAGCCGAACCGTTCGGCAAAAGTTAAATTCAGCTCGAACTTTGCGTATTTTCCCAAGCCGAGCCGAATATTTTGCCGCAAGTTCGGTAACCAGTTCGGGCTCGGGAATGGCATTCGGCGTCTTTTTCAGCTGCTTCCTCCAGTTTCGGCAGTCAGCCAATCAGCGCAGAGCACAGAGAGGGGGTAAAAAACGTCACCAGTGAGGGTGTAGGGATCTCATTGGCTGCTAAAAGTCCTGTTGAATGCCATTTCCACCTTAATCTCTGAAGTGAACACACTGCTGCCTGTGTCTGCTGGTTTGCCAGCAGGCAGAAAAAACCATTTAATAGCGATTTTACACAGGAAAAGCTGCTAGTTAGATTAGGGTATCAGACACATCACTAGTTAGGGTGTTAGGGAGCTAGGTAGTTTTGTATAGATATTCCATAGAAAAAATTCTGTTTATAATCATATTTGCCAGTTGCAAAGTATAGGTATTTAAGAACACTGTTGATTTGCTGTCTTTGGAGTACAGTTCTTCAATAAGAGACTGGAAACAAATCTTGACCATTTCAATATTTATATTTTTGAATCTGGAGCGAACTAGAGGTGGTGAGCGAGCAAGGAGGGGCGTAGGGCATGGAGCTAGTGTTACGAGACAAAGCGCTCCTTTTAGTTCTCTGGACAACACACAAGTTAGCACATTGTCAGTCGCAGGCCTGTCATCGCTTGGTAGGTTCCCTCTGTGTCCTATTTCTGAAGAGCGGCGCTAATCCGTCCTTCAGTGGTTAATACACTCTTCATTCAGCAGTTTTACCTCCTATTTCTCTCAGTCAAGGGCACATATGTCGTAATCATCATTGTCATCATCAGTCCAACCTGAAGCAAACATAGCCCAAATGTCACCCAATGTACAGACTACTGTGGATAATCCATATTCTGAAGCGCTCTTTGATGACACAATGTGGTTGGGGTCAGAAGGCATTTCAAAAGATCAAGAGGCCAAGGAGGATGATTTTGTCGGCTCTGACACCCAATCGCTGATGCCCTCGTAGCAGGCGAAGAAAGCCAGTCCGTTGGCAGAAATATAGAGCGGTCAGTGGTGCCTCGCAGTGCCTGTGGCTTCCAGCCCGCAGCTTGAGGATGTAGACTGTCAGGAAGAGGAAGTCACCTGTGTGTAACGGAGGAGTGGATCCGCTGGGCCAACGCAAGCGATGATAGCTAAGCCACGCCGGGGAACGAAATCTAAGTAGCCCCCGGTTTTCACCAGAGCCCGCCGCAATGCGGGATGGACTTGCTGCGGCGTGAGGCTACCAGGTCATTACCTCTGACGTGACTTGCTTGCGATGGCGGCCGGGGTACAGCGAGGTACAGAAACGTAATCCAGAGGCTGTATCAGGGGACAGCAGGAGGTCAGGGGCAGGCAGCAGAGGTTCGTTAGTCAGAGACGGGCAGACGGTCAGGCAGGCGGCAAACAGGCAGGTCAGGAAAACGTAAGCAAGCGGACTGGTTACACGGGTAATCCAGACTGAACTCCAATACTCTCTAAACGCACCAAAACACACCAACAGACTGGCAGGAAGTGCTGGGGGCGGTTACCTTTAATAGAACCAGCGCCCGACAATAGACCAGATTATCGGGACCCGGCCCTTTAAATTTAGAGAAGTCGGCGCGCGCGCGCCTAGAGCATGCGGTCACGCGCACGGCGGCTGGGAACGGCATTCACAGGAGCGCGGACGGGTAAGGGACACGGCGCCGGGGCCGGGACAGCAGAGGGATGGTCGCGGGCAGCCACAGCCGCCGCGCCGGACCCCCTGCGAGCGGGTGGTGACGGTCGGGGGGGCAGCGGAGCCCGCGAACCCCCTTTGACAGTACCCCCCCCCCCCTTAGGTTCCCCTCTTTTTTTGAAACCTAGAGGGAGGTCAGGCAACAGATTGGCCTCCGGTTCCACGACCGCCTCCTTCCGGCCGAAACCCCTTCCAGTCAATGAGAAAGAACCGCTTCCCCCCTCACTGTCTTTTGTGCCAGCACCATCCTTGACCTCAAGATGTTATCAGAGTTGGCCACAGGAGAAGGCAAGACAGCCCCCGGGAGAAGCGATTCAGTACCCCCGGCTTGAGGAGAGAGACATGGAAGGCATTTGGGATGCGCAGGGTAGGAGGCAAGCGGAGCTTGTAGGACACCGGGTTAAGTCGTTGCAGTACCTCGAACGGGCCCACGTTATTTTAGGGCCTAACTTGTAACTAGGACCTTAAAGCGGAATTATATTTGGTGGACAACCAAACCCTATTGCCCGGCTCAAATAGGGGCGGGGGGGCCTACAGGTTACTGTTCACCTGGGCTTTGGTGCGAGCAGAAGCCCATAGCAGGGCCCGTCGCGTGAGCTGCCAGAGAGCCTTAATGTCCCTTACTTGGGCATCCACAGCCGGGACCTGACACGAGGTGGCCAGGGGGAGAGGCGGGCGGGGATGTAACCCAAACACGATAAAAAAGGGGGAGGCTGCCGCGGATCCTGAATCTAAAGAGTTATAAGAAAACTCTGCCCAGGGAGAAGATCAGACCAGTTATCTTGATGGGCGGACACAAAATGCCTCAGGTAGGTGCCCAACACCTGGTTCACCCTTTCAACCTGCCCATTAGTCTGGGGGTGGTATGCGGAAGAGAAGTCTAGTTGAACCTGCAATTGAGCACACAAAGCCCGCCAAAACTTAGCAATAAACTGGACTCCCCTGTCAGAGACAATATGTAAAGGGAGACCGTGCAGACGGAAAACGTGACTGAAAAAAAGTTGGGCCAGCTGGGGGGCAGAGGGTAACCCAGGCAGTGGGATAAAGTGGGCCATCTTGGAAAAACGGTCGGTTACAACCCAGATGACCGTGTTTCCAGATGCAGGCGGGAGATCAGTAACGAAGTCCATGGGTACATGGGTCCAGGGTTTTTCCGGCACAGGGAGAGGCTGAAGAAGGCCCGCGGGTTTGAGGCGAGGAACCTTATTACGGGCACAGGGGGTGCAGGTTTAGAAAAAAAGTCCCTGACATCCTGAGCAAGAGTAGGCCACCAGTAATATTGGGAGACCAATTGAAGCGACCTATGGACTCCTGGGTGCCCAGCCGTACGAGAAGAGTGTCCCCACTTCAGGATTCTAGGGCGCAAGGCAGGCCGCACATACGTCTTCCCGGGGAGTAGGTGTTGGAGGTCCACGGGGGCAGCCGTGACGAGCCGCTCTGGGGGGACAATGTGCTGGGGAGGAGGCTCAAGACCCACCGTATCCGAAGAGCGAGATAGAGCATCAGCTCTGACGTTTTTCTCGGCCGGCCGGAAATGTAGGCGGAAGTCAAAACGGGCAAAGAATAGTGACCACCTGGCTTGCCGGGGGTTCAGGCGTTGAGCCGACTGAAGATACAGGAGGTTCTTGTGGTCTGTGAAAATGTCAATAGGGTGGTGAGCCCCCTCCAGCAGATGACGCCATTCTTCTAGAGCCAGCTTTATGGCCAGTAATTCACGATCACCTATGGTATAGTTCTTCTCGGCAGGAGAGAATGTCTTGGAGGAAAAAAACCACAGGTATGTAGTTTTCCAGAGGAGGATTTCTGCAGGAGGACAGCACCGGGCACCAACAGAAGAAGCATTCCACTTCCAGATAAAAGGGCGGTTAGGGTATGGGCGAGGACAGGACCGGAGCCGATGCAAATGCAGCCTTGAACGGTTGAAGGCTTCTTGGGGCCTTCTGGGGGCCAGGATTTGGGATTGGCGTTCTTCCTGGTTAGGGCCACAAGGGAGCACGTGGAGTGTAGAGAAGTGGGGGATAAATTGTCTATAATAATTTGGGGCAAATCCCACAAAAGTTGAATGGCCCGAAGGCCCCAAACCGGTTGTGGCCACTGCATCACCGCAGAAAGTTTGGAAGGATCCATCCGGAGACCCTTATCTGAGACGATGTACCCTAAGAAGGGTAAGCTGGAACGTTTGAAGAGGCACTTCTCGTGTTTGGCAAAGAGCTGATGAGTGCGGAGTCGCCTGAGGACCTGGCGGACATGGTGGCGATGAGTCTCGAGATCCGGGGAGAAGATGAGAATATCGTCCAAGTAGACGATCACACAGACATAGAGTAGGTCCCGAAAGATCTCATTGACAAAGTTCTGAAATACTGCCGGGGCATTGCAGAGACCAAAAGGCATAACCAAATACTCGAAATGGCCGTCCCGAGTATTAAATGCTGTTTTCCATTCATCACCTTCCCTAATGCGGATTAAATTGTAGGCCCCGCGTAGATCCAGTTTGGAAAAAAATTTCGCCCCACGCAGGCGGTCAAAGAGTTCAGAGATCAAGGGCAAAGTGTAGCGGTTTTTTATGGTAGATTTATTCAAGCCCGAAAAGTCGATGCAGGGCCGGAGAGACCGTCTTTTTTCTCCACGAAGAAGAAGCCGGCTCCTGCCAGAGACGAGGACTTACGGATGAATCCTTTGCGGAGGTTCTCCTTGATGTACTCAGACATCGCCTTAGTCTCCGGGACGGAGAGAGGGTAAACCCGGCCTCTGGGAGGAGTACAGCCAGGTTGCAGGTCAATGGGACAGTCATAAGGCCGGTGTGGAGGAAGCGTTTCGGCCTGTCTCTCCGAAAAGACATCAGCAAAGTCCCAATAAGGCATAAGTAGACCTGGAGGAGGCTTGGCGGACTTCAGGGAGACAACCTGAGGAGCGAGTTGCGGTTTAGACAGGCAAAGGGAGAGACAAGCGGAACCCCAACGCAAGACTTCACCTGTGCTCCAATCCCTGGATGGGGTATGATCCTTCAGCCATGGGAGGCCCAGAAGGATTTCCGAGGAGGACCGAGGCAGGACAAGAAGTTGCAGCGTTTCCTTGTGAAGAGCCCCAAATTGCAAGAAGAGGGGGGCCGTATGGAAGCGGATAGCGTCCTTAAGGCATTCGCCACTGACCGAGGAGACGAACATAGGCTTCTGCAATGGAATCACAGGGAGTCGAAACCTGGTCACAAGATCGTGGCTTATGAAGTTTCCGGCCGATCCAGAGTCAATAAAGGCGGTGGCCTGAAAGGTGCTGTCCGGAGAAGCACCAATAAATACGGGCATGGTCAGACGGGGAGAGGCCGTTCTGACACCTAGGGTCGCCTCTCCTACGAGCCCTAGGTGCGGAAGTTTCCCGGGCGCACCGGACAGTCCCCAATGAAATGGCCAGAACCGCCACAATAGAAGCACAGCTGCTTCTGACGACGCTGAGAACGTTCCTCCTGGGACAGGTGGGCTCTCTCGACCTGCATAGGTTCTTCCTCAGAGACCATCGGAGGAGGAAGAGGTGACCGCTGGAACGTTGCAGCCAAACGGGGCAAAACGGCGTGGACGGACGGTTCCCCGTTGAAGGCGGAGCTCTTGTTGCCTTTCGGCGAAGCGAATATCCACTCGGGTGGCTAAATGGATTAGGTCATCCAGAGCAGCTGGTAGATCCCGAGCGGCGAGCTCATCCTTGATTCGCCCCGAGAGGCCTTGCCAAAATGTCGCCACCAACGCTTCGTTATTCCAGTCCAGCTCCGAAGCGAGAGTGCGAAACTGCACCGAATACTGACCGACTGTGGTGTCGCCCTGACGAAGCTGGAGCAGCGCTGCGGCAGCCGAGGAAGTACGGCCTGGTTCCTCGAAGACGCTGCGGAACCTCGATCCCATAGTGGCGTAGCCCAAGCCAAGGCTTCTCCAGACAAGAGGGTGATTATGAAGGCCACCTTGGCTCGCTCTGTAGGGAATTGGTGCCCCATCATCTCGAGGTGGATGGAGCACTGGCTGATGAACCCTCGGCACTTCTTGGGGTCTCCATCGTAGCGAGAGGAAAGTGGCAGATGCAGCGAGGGTCCCGAAGCTGGAGCAGGTAGAGCAATGGATGCCGGAGCAACGGATGCAGGTGCCGAGGTGGCAGCCGGTGGAGGCAGACGGGTTGCAAGGTTCTGCATCATGGCTGCTAGCTGGTCGATGCGTTGGCTCTGCTGGACGACAGCTGTAGTGACGTCTCGGCGTTCAGGCAGAGGTACCCTGGCGGAATCCATGGCCAGTCTGTACTGTAACGGAGGAGTGGATCCGCTGGGCCAACGCAAGCGATGATAGCTAAGCCACGCCAGGGAATGGAATCTAAGAAGCCCCGGTTTTCACCAGAGCCCGCCGCCCAAAGCGGGATTTGGGCTTGCTGCGGCGTGAGGCTAACCAGGTCGTTACCCTGACGTGACTTGCTTGCGATGGCGGCCGGGGTACAGCAAGGTACAGAAACGTAATCCAGAGGCGTAGTTTGGGGACAGGGGAGGTCAGGGCAGGCAGCAGAGGTTCGTAGTCAGAGACGGGCAGACGGTCAGGGCAGGCGGCAAACAGGCAAGGTCAGGAACGTAAGCAAGCGGATTGGTACACGGGTAACAAGACTGAACTCTAATACTCTCTAAATGCACCAAAAAAACACACCAACAGACTGGCAGGAAGTGCTGGGGGCGGATACCTTAAATAGAACCAGCGCCCAATAATAGACCAATTATTGGGACGCTGGCCCTTTAAATCTAGAGCAGTCGGCGCGCGCGCGCCTAGAGCAGCGGTCACGCGCACGGCGGCCGGGAGCGGCGTTCACAGGAGCGCGGACGGGTAAGGGGGACACGCCGCCGGGGCTGGGACAGCAGAGGGATGGTCGCGGGCAGCCGCCGCGCCGGACCCCCTGCGAGCAGGGTGACGGTCGCGGGGGGCAGCGGAGCCGGCGACCCCCGTGACACTATGATGATGATGACGACATTGCGGATCCAATGAGGTCTTTTCAGCAGCAGCTTGCAAATGCCTCATCAGTGGAAGAGGAGGAGGATGGGGTAGTGTCAGTGCGGGTCCGGCCTGAGAAAGGGAGAGGGCGGTCACACAAGTCCGCTGACATTAATCTGCCAACCATGGTCAGTGGTGGCAGCAGGAACACTGCTACTAGGTTTTCCCCAACGAAGAGGTCCAGGACCTGTGAAGCCTGGGCCTTTTTCGATCAAGCCTCGGATTCTCCGACCGACGTCATATGCCGGCTTTGCTTTCAACGCATCAGTAGAGGAAGGAATCTAAAGAATTAAACCACCACCAGCATGAACAGGCACATGCATGAAAAGCATGAATTGCTGTGGAAGAATCACTTGGAGAAAAAAGGCCACACAGATCCTGGGTTTCCAACCACCGTGACATCTTCTGCCTCCTCCTCCGCCACTTCCAAGCCCAAGCAGTCCTCTGCTGCCGATGTTCCGGAGCAGCATTGGCAAGCACCATCCCCAAATCCCACCACCAGCAACACAGTCTACACCTTCCCCTTCCACCAGTCTGAGCAGCCAGTCCACCAGCCAGCCTTCTGTGTACCAGGTGTGGGAGCAGAAGAAACGCTTTCACCCCAGCCATCCCAAAGCCAAAAGCCTGTATGTCGGCATTGCCAGGCTGTTGGCCTTGGAAATGTTGTCTTTCTGCCTGGTGGATACAGATGGTTTCCGCCATGTCATGGTCAATAACAGATGCCAAGCAAGCATTTCTTTGCCAGAAAAGCTGTCCCTGCCCTGGCCCACCACGTTGCAGAAAAGATCTCCAGCGCATTGGATGCATCTGTGTCCAGTAAAGTCCATCTCAATACAGGCACATGGACTAGTAAGCATGGGCAAGGGTGTTACATCTCACTGGGTGAGTTGGGTGGATGACAGTGTCTCTGGGAAGGATAGGTCTCGGGCTCGGCGGACACTCCTCCACACTGCTGGGATGGTGCAGAGTCCAGATCCACAACCTCGACGGGTCGCATCACGTGCCAAGAGAAACCAGGCCGTTCTCAAATTAATGTGTCTTGGAAACCATCAACACATAGGTCAAGAGCTGTGGACGGCTCTGCGCACTCAGACCAACCATTGCGTGGGTACTAAGAACCTGGCGCCAGGCAATGTGGTGTGCGACAATGGGAGAAATCTCCTTGCCGCCTTTAGAATCGGTAGACTTGCGCACATCCCTTGGCTGGCACATGTCATGAACCTGGTTGTGCAGAAATTTATCAAGCGCTACCCGGGTCTTAACTGTCTGCTGAGGAAGGCTCAAGGTCTTAGCTCACACTTCCGGCGTTCGCACCCTGGTCAGCTGACTGGCAACATTGCAGCGTGTCTGGGTCCCCGTCAAGTCTCATTGTTGATGTGGCAAAAACGTGGAATTCCCCAGCCTCCAATGCCCCACGATTGTGGCAGCAGCGTAATGCCATTTGCGTATGAAGTGTCGCATGGCCTGACGAGCGTGGTGCGGGACCTCGGGGTTTGGCCATAGAGAGTGAAGATAAACCCAAAAATGGTCAGTCAGGACGATGACGTTGTCACCATGGCCATTGTGGTCATATTTATACTGGAACAACTGTTAGACTCTCTGCGGCATCAGGTCCCGGCAGTGATGGAGGAGGAGAGGGGACACAGAGCCTTTCCCTCGGATGTAGGGCCCGCTGTTTCCCAAATGTATCGTCTTCTTTAGGCTATGGTTCGAGGCCCCTCATGTGGGGCGGACGGCAGTTAAGTCATGAGAGGGGCTGATGCTACCCAGGCCCTCTGGTGACGGTCGGATGAGGAAGGGGAGGAAGATGATGGGCAGGGGTGGACAAAAACCGGGTACCGATTCCCTTCGGGGGAAAAAGGTTGGCACAGATTTCAGGAGGAGGAGGGGGGAAGAAGGGAGGAAGATCAGTTAGTGCCCCTCGACCCCAAGGTTGGGGGAGCATCTCACACACTGTGTTTGGATGCTACATTACCTGAACATGCCCAGCATCAAACCAAATAAAAAATGAAAGCTTTTACTGGGTGGCCACCCTCTTGACCCCACGTTAAAAATCAAAGGGGCACTTTCCTTCCCCCCACACAAATTGTCAGTAGAATGCAGGAATTTGAGACAGTGTCTTGCCAACTCGAGCATCTGTTGCGTTTTCTTCACATTCTAATGGAACAAGTCAGAAAAGTAACAACGTAGAATGGCAAGTAGCCGCAGCAGCAGCGGCAGTGTGGCGAAGTGCTGTTTAACATTTTTAAATCGGGTTTTTCCACCTCACCAACACCTGAAGGACAACCCAACGCCTTCAGGTATGGTCCCTCTCCGGTGGCTCAACACCTGTTTTTGGACTTGATTTGGGCCCCATTCAAAATTTTGGGTGTCCCAAAAAGGATGAATAGCCCGGCTTGCTGGGCACAAATTTTCAAATTTTAGCCTTCCCCGGGAGCCAGCGTTATTAGAATGCACGTCCAAGCTGGCGGGGTGAAACTGACAAACGTACCCTCTTTCCCCGAGAATGTGGTTTTTTTTGACATTTTCAAAAGAATCAAGCTTAGATCTCTGAAGATTTTTTTGCCCCGGTTGTGATGTCCCGCTGTAAACTGTGATTTTTTCACAAAGTGAAATACACTTTTTATCAGTATCTATTAACTCGTTTCAATCAGTCTGAGTAATCATTTTAACGTTTCAGGCCCCATGCAGCCCAAAACAAATGGGGCCCCCACCCATTACTACTTCCTATTTTTTTTAACATATTTGTGGGCCTCTTTGATTAGGGCCCTTGACAGGAGTACTACCTATACTGCCCTATTGGCACCCCTGGTGGTAGCAGCCACTACGGGGTCCTGCATCCTGAGGTGTCCCAAAAGCCCCTTTAACACATAAGAAGACACCAGTATTGGAAATGACACATGGTAACTGGCACGGGTGCCAATAGGGCAATACTCCTGTCAGGGGCCCTAATCAAAAAGGGGCCCAGTGATGTTAAAAAATAGGAACTAGTAATGGGTGGGGGCCCCATTTGATTTAGCTGCATGGGGTCTTGAAACGGTTAATAGATGACTGACGGCAGCCCTGGCTACCACTCACCCCCCTATAACTACGGCCCTGCCAGCTGAACCTCCATGTTCCCCATTGGGATGTTCTTGCTGCCACCACATATATTACATGTTATTGGGCCATGGTGAAAAAGGTGATAGGGGACTCATGCTAGATACACTGAGTCAAATCCAATACTGGCGTTCTCTTATGAGTCAAAGGGACCACGTAGCAGCTGCTACCGCTGTTCCTTGTAGAGCTACACAGTCCTCATCTTTTCAGTTAGCCATTGAAAGGAATGAATTATTTTAGCCTGTGAATGTTTTTATGTGAATCTTAGGCCCCGTTCACACGGATTTTTTGCCGACGGATTGGCGCCGTTTTATGCGCCGGTTTTGCGCTTCAATACGGCGCCAATCCGTCGGAGTCATTACGGTAATCCACTGCTCTCATAGAGAACAGTGGATTCCGTCGCTCCTCCCCGCTCGGCAAATCCGCCGCGGGGGAGAAAGTGACATGCACATTATTTACGGCGCGGACGCGCCGTAAACAATGCATTGTCTATGGGGCCGGGAGCGGCGCCCCCGCCGCGCTCCGGCCCCGCCCCCGTCCCGCCCCTTATTCACGGCGGATTTGTGCGCTCAATCCGGCGCACAAATCCGTCGGGAATAAGCCGTGTGAACACGTCCTTAGAGCCAAATTGTCTTCACTAAGTTGTTCCACGTGTCCATTTTACTCTTATGGAAGGTAATTGCTGCTTCTCCTCACCTGTGTTAGTATAAAAATTAACCTGAACATCATCTCCCATTGACTTCGGGGTTCGGCCCGAACTCAAATTTTTTAGTGCTCGCTCATCTCTACTCATGACCTCTGATTCCAGAGTTACCTACATTACCCATACTGCTATTATCTGCCTCTACACCAATCTGCTACCTGCCTTGAGAAAGGCTCTTGTAGCCGAAATGTTTCCTGTGGACATGCTGGAATAGTCATATTACTTTTGGAGAAAGGAGTGCTGCGATTTTCCTTGTATATTTATGGGACTAGTGACTCAGGTCATAAAAACCTACATAAGCATATAAATATGCATAACAGAATGAATCTTCCACATGCGATTTCTGTTTTTCCTTAATTTTTAATGCTGTCTATAATGTAGGCTCCTAACGTAACATAACAGGTCTAATTTTTCTATGGAAAACATAGTGGAATGTTATCCTGGTGATGGGTTCCTTATAGTCATTCAAGAATCATAATTTGGTTAAATGTTCACCATTAAAGTTTAGTGACCGAAATGACCTCATTGAGATAAATTGTGAAAAATGTAAAAAAAAAAAACACTATAACAATAATCAAGAAAGGGACTAGTGATGAATTCTGCAGTCATGTTGAAGTTTAATGATATAAACTGGAATTGAACAATGTATATTTGGATAGGCGGTTGCGTGAAGTTTATTATTTAATTGGAAGATTGCTGAAATTGAAGTATGTAGAGAATGTTTTACTTTGCTGGATGAAGAGCCAAGTCACCAACCATCCAGTGAATTGCTTGCTACTTACGCAATTCTAATCACGTTAATGTCATGTAACATTTCTAAAACAATGCTCTGTAAATTCATCTAATGAAGGACAAAAACGTCTTCTTAAAAGGAAATGTCCTACTTCTGTGGTGAGGAGACACCCATTCTGGGTATGACTGAGTGGCATTGCGATAAGAGAATAATGTCCAGTTAGTCCAATGGATTCTAAACTGCAATATTTACACTTGGGTGAGGGATATCAGTTCTGGACCCTTTTCCAGGATATGCAATGCTGATTGGGGCTTCATAATGCTATGGCTGTTGAGTGCTGGTCCTGCATGGTTGTGGTGAGTCTATCCAGGTTCTGGAAGATTGGGTTGTTTAGTGTGAGCATTGGATTTAAAGAGGTTTCATAAGATCTTGCACTTCCGGTAAAGCGTCTGAAATTAGTATACCCTTGTGATTCATTTTGGTATTCAACCCGTGATTCAGACCTCTGCAAATTAGTCGTTGTCAGAACTTCTCTGAAATGTAGCAGGGATTTCTCTAAAGCAAACAGTACTATTTTTGTTTTTTGTCTTAACCCCCTTAAGGCCCCGGGGTTTTTTTTTTTTGGGTGACATTTCGTTTTTTCCCTGCCTTCTGAAAGCCATAACTTTTTATTTTTCCCCCTATTTTGGAAAATGGGGGCTTTTATTTTTGGGAAAGATGTATTTCATGGGTTATTCCTATACTTAAAAACTGGGGAAACCGAAAAAAAAATTCCCCAAGGGGGAAAAAATTGTGAAATTTTTTTTTATTTTCTCTGTTTGCGGGGGTTTTGTTTTTACGGCATTAATCTACGGAAAATAAAATGATTATCTGTTTCTTCGGGTTTTGTTACCCCTCCCAATCCACCAGTGGGGTTTTCTTTATGTTTTTTTTCCGTAAAAAAATTCCAAACATTTTTATTTTTGAAATTTGAGGCGCCATTTTGGCGACCAATAACTTTTTTTACTAAAACCACGGACGTCAGTGAGGGGGCATTTTTGCGGGTAAGTGTATTTTTATCGCTAGCAGTTTGGAATGCATGCGACTTTTTTGATCATTTTTTGATCCAGACATGGAATATGGACTCGGAGTGACCATGTCCCTCTGAGACTTACAAGTATCTGGATTTCTGTTCCACACAAGCCACCAGTTGTTTTGCTGTTCAGGACTCAGTATCTTGTTTGGAGTTTTTGGTTCTTCTCTCCACCTCCCTCCGCCTTTTTCCCCCTCATTTTCATTACTGTGTATTGACCAATAAAAACGCTTTATTTTTGCAATTTTTCATTTTGGGGGCTGTGGATTAAGATCTATCCAAAAGTGACTACAACAATGACATGTTACACAATGCATGTTAACCTCAACTGCCATAGTACAAGCTATGCAGTGCCACTATAACAGTGCCCACTATGACAGTGCCAGCCATAAAGGCCACCCTAAAAAGTACCAGCCAACAGTACCCGCCTAACAGTGCCAGCTTAAAAGTGCCGCCAAAACAGGCCGCTATCTTGGGCCCCCATAAAGCTGCCCGCCTAACGTGCCAGCTTACAGTGCCCGCTAATGCTGCCGCCATAAACAGGCCCCGCTATACAGTGCCAGCCATAACAGTGCCAGCTATACAGTGCCCAGCATAATGCTGCCAGCCATAACAGTGCAAGCCATGACAGTTCCAACTTAACAGTGCCCAGCATAACAGTGCCAGCCATAACAGTACCCACCATAAGAGTGCCAGCTATACATTACCCAGCAAAACAGTGCCATCCATGTAGTTTCCACCATAACAATGTTAGCCGTAACATTGCCAGCTAAACCATGCCCGGCATAACAGTGCCAGCTATAACAATACCCAACATAACAGTACCCACCATAACAGTGCCAGCTATACAGTGCCCACCATAACAGTGCCAGCTCTAATAGTGTCAACCATAACACTGCTAAGCATAACAGTGCCAGCTATACAGTGCCCAGCATAACAATGCAAGCCATAACGGTGCCCACCATAGCAGTGCCAGCCATTTAGTGCTGACCATAACAGTAACACAACTGGAATGTATCTGTCAATAGAAGAAAATTATTTTCTAAAGTATCAGGGCAGAGACATGTATGAGGCCTAATGGCTGAGGGCCACGGGTCGCATGCTGTGCACTCCTGTTTTAGACCATGATAGGCATGATAAAATTTGCATGACTTCCTACTGCCCTGTTCTACTATCACAATGCTTCTGCTGTAGCCTACAGGAAATATATACCCTACTAGGGAGTTCTAAAATAATGGGGAACTGTCCGCTTGTCAGGACCCTCAGCTACAAAGCGCGTATCTCACCAAGGATGGGACTAATTCTTATTCATAGTTGCCAACTTTTGAAAATGAAAAAGCAGGAGACTCCAGTGGGCGGCGCGCGTAGCGTCAAAAATTTGCATGGACACGCCCATCTTGTCGGTATGCCACACCCCTTCAAAAAGCCACACCCACTCCACCTAACTGCATAACGGCTTTGGAAGAAAGCCCCGGTAGATGCCCTTATAGCCAGGTAGTTGCCCCCCCATAACCCGGGAGTGCCCCTTACAGGCCGGTAGATCCCCCTTGTAGCCAAGTAGATGCCCCCCCTGTAGCCAGGTAGACCCCCCCGCCCATTTTAGCCAGGTAGATGCCCCCTTTGTTAGCCAGGGAGGTGCCCCCCTTTGTTACCCAGGTAGGTGCCCCCATGTTAGCCAGGTAGATGCCCCCCTTTGTTACCCAGGTGGGTCCCCCCCCTTTTTTTGCCAGGTGGCCCCCCATTTTTACCCAGGTGGTGCCCCCATTGTTGCCAGGTGGGTTCCCCCCATTGTTGCAGGTAGTGCCCCATCTGTTACCCGGTAGTGCCCCCATTGTTTGCCACGTAGTCCCCCCTTTTTTGCAGGTAGTCCCCCCTTTGTTCCCAGGTGTCCCCCTTTGTTTGCCAGGTATGACCCCATTTTTGCCAGTAGTGCACCCTTGTTAAGGAGTGCCCCCTCTGTTTGCCGATAATTTCCCCATCTTTTTTTGCCAGATAGGCCCCCCCTCTGTTGCCAGGAGATGCCCCCTTGTTGCCGGGTTTGTGCCCCCATCTGTGCCAGGTATGCCCCCTCTTTTTGCCAGGTTGCCCCCTTGTTGCCAGGTAGTGCCCCCTCTGTTGCCGGGGTAGTCCCCTCTTTTGCCGGTATGCCCCCTCTTTTTGGGTTGCCCCCATTGTTGCCAGGTGATCCCCCCCATTGTTCCCAGGTATTTGGCCCTCCTGTTAGCCGGTAACCCCCTAAAGTAATAAAAAAAAATAATAAATCACTTACCTTACCAGGCTCCGCAGCGCGGCCAGCTCTGCCCACCCTTCAGGGGTGCAGGGGAAGTGAGAGCACCCGGCTCACTCCCCTCAGCCCGCGTCACTCCCTGCAGCCGGCGTCACTTCCCCCTGCGCGCTACTGTAGCGCGGCGCGCCAAGACGCCGTACAACGGGGGAGAGGAGGGAGGGGGGGGGGGGAGCGATCCCTCCTGCCCCCCCCCCCGCACAGTGAACCGCGGGCGGGTGAGGGCCGGGGGGCCCGCTTCACCCCCCTGTAGGAGCGGTCCGGGGTGCAAGGTACGCCCCAGCGCTACCTTGCGGCCCCGGTAAATTTTTTAAAGGGCCCCCGCCGCCTGCGGCGGCGGGGGAAAGCCCAAATCCCCCCGGGGGGCGGGGGGGGGACCCCCAAAAAGCGGAACCCCCCCCCCCAAAAAGGGGGAGTTGGCATGTATGTTCTTATTGTGCCTAATCAGTAGTTTCAGAAAGCACCTGTACCACTCTCTGACCCTAAAGTTTAGCAAGATTACTGTTGAATAGACAATCCCACATTACCTACCCCTCTTTTTTAAAAGTAAAAACCATTTGCCTTAAAATTTTCCCCCCCCCCCTTTAATAGCCACCTACTCTGCTGACCCTTCAAATTGGACCTGTTGCTTTGGAGGACCTGACACAAAAGAAACCTGTAATGCTTTATGTATTCTCTCGGAGTGCTGCATCATAATTGAACTGGCTGAGTTCCCTGAAAAATACAACTGATTGTTGGGGGGGAATGCAGCAGTTTGTTATCAGCTTAGAATCAGAAGACCATTTAACAAAAATGGACAACCCCTTTAAAAAATTGTGTTGATCCAAAGGACCTCAAAGTCCACTATAATAGCTTGTGTCAGATCTTGCACTCAAACTCCTTTCTATATAACATTATACAGTGCTGCAGAATATCTTGGCACTTAAAGTGGTTTTACCTTTTGAATTCACTGTATTTTAGCGCCACCACCGCTCCTCGTGTGCCCATCGGGGACATCACAATCAGTGGTCAGATATTGTATATTCAGATAGAGACGATTGTGGCCTGCGATTAGCTGCAGGATCACATGAACCATGAACGCGATGTCATCAGCACAGAACACCAGGAGTGCCGAGATGCAACAGGTTTAAAGATACATTTTTGTTCTATTTTAGAACCTCCGGCACCGGCTGATGAGCTTTCTGTAAAAAAATAGATGCCCCTTTAACCCCTTAAACCCCGGGCCTGAAAAGTAGTTAATGACCAGAAATTTTTTTTAGTTTTTGCCTCCTTGCGTTTCAACAATTGTAACTTTTTTATTTTTTCAATGACGCAGTTGTTTGAGGCCTCATTTTATTCGAGACGAGTTGTACTTTAAGGGGGAATAGTTTAAGTTCACTTATAAATAATTGCAGATTTTTTTTTAAATTTGTTTTTACATTTTTTTTATGTTTTTTTTACATTTCTCTTTACACCATTCACATTTCACACTTAATAACTTGTTAGATTAATTCTACAAGTTATTAAGGTCGTGTGGACACCTAATATGTGTAGGGTTTTTTTGTGTGTGCAATATATGCACAGTTATTTTTTATTAAATATTTATTTTTGTTATTATTTTTTTTTTTAACTTTTTATGTTTTTTTTACTTTTTTTTTAATCCCATGAAGGGAGAACTGTTTTACTTTTTTTTTTTTTACACTGAGTAATGTATTAGCATATTCATATTTGCTAATACATTATAATCTGTGTCAGTCTGACACAGGCAGTGATCAGGACAGTACACAGCCTGCCCTGATCACTGGCTTGTTACACAGACAGCCCTGGGGCTACTCTAGGTCCCTAGGGCTGACTGTGCAGCCGTTCCCTGGGCTCTGTCGGGTCACCGGGAGTCCCGATCACCCGACAGAGTAGGAAAACCCTTTTATTGCACTACGGTGACGATCAGCTGCAATCAAAGGGTTAAAGCCCCGGTGTGCGGAGGTTCCCTCGCTCCCCGGTGCTCGCAGGAGATGTTCTGGGATCAGGGCTGCATAGTACAGCCCTGATCTCAGCGCAGCTGCGGCGCCGCAAACTCCGATGTCTGCAGTGACATCAAAAGTCGGTGGGCGGTCGTTAAGGAGTTAACATTAAACAATAGAAAAATAGAGGACATAAGGAAAGGACTGTGATTGTGACAACAGAGCAAACAAGGATTCTTTGTAGTCTGTCAACATGGAGACATATAGGTCTGCACAGGAGCTGTATACACAAACCAGCATGATGCTGCAGCCAGTGACAAACATCAGCAGTCACATACTGTATATCCAGGAAGAGAACATAAAAAAAGAAAATAGGGGAAACATGGAAGGGACTGTGACTGCAGGTCCGACTGCATAGGGATGGTTTGTAGTCTGTTACCGTGGAGACACATAGATCTGCACTGGAGCTGTATGCACAAACAAGCATGATGCTATAGCTATAAGGTGCAGGGGCATAAATAGAGCAACCTGGGCCCCATAGCAAACCTTTGGATGGGGCCCCACACCCCACCCTCGCTCGCCTCCCCGACACCGAACATATACTGGGACATGTAGTTACTAGAAAATACAAGGGGCAAATACCTCTCCATACATATCACCATCATACTGCTACCAAACAAATCCCACTATACCAAGACAAACATTACCAATAACGCTACCACATATGAACCTGATTATACCGCCAGAACACAACCACTAATTACCACCACATAGTGACTGAATAATACCCCTACTCTATTACTGATCAGTATACAAAGACTTATATTACCGCCATATAGTGACCATATAGTGGTAGGTATCAGTGTGCACTGGTGCCCTACAGACTGTAGATTACTACCATACAGTGACTATATAGTGGTAAATAACAGAGTACAAAGGCTCTGAAGACAAATAACTGATTACAGTGCAGCTACATCTTGTGACTCACAGGTGATGTTTCTCTGACAAGTCGTTGACTTTCCCTTTTGTTCTGCATCTGGTCCAGACCATCATGGTGACTTTCCTCGCAGCACTCATCCCGGCATATTTAGACACAAATCTCTTAGAAACACTTTCCCAGCACCTCACACCCTGCCCCCCACCCCCATTCTGTACAAACTTTGAATAGGTGGCAGAGGGTTATAGGCCCAGTCTCCTAGAGGGGAGGAACAGAGAATTCAGCCACTGGAGATTGTGTTACAGCTATGGCCTGTACCCCTCAGAATCATATTGCCAGGTAGGTAGACCCTATTAGATAGGTTGGTAGGCTCTAGGTAGGTAGGTAGGTAGGCAGTACATAGTCCCCAGGTAAGTAGGTAGTACGCAGACCTCAGATAGGTAGATTGGTCCTAGGTGGGTAGGCAGTAGTTAGGCAGGTCTCAGTTAGATAGGTAGGCTACAGATAGATAGGTAGTCAGTAGATAGGCCCCGTTAGGAAGGCAGCCCTAAGGTAGGTAGGTAGGCTGTAGATAGGCCCCAGGTACCTAACTAGGCAGTAGGTGGGCCACAAGTAGCTAGGCTACAGGAGGCCCCAAACAGAGTTTAGGTATCTATAGGGCCCCAAATAGATAGGCAGGCAGGGTATAGGTAGCTATAGGGATCCATATAGGCAGGCAGGGTTTAGGTAGCTATAGGGCTCATATAGGTAGATAGACTGGGTTTAGGTAGGGTATAGGGGCCATATAGGTAGGAAGGCAGGGTTTAGGTAGCTATAGGACCCATATAGGTAGGCAGGGTTTAGGTGGCTATATTGGTCATATATGTAGGCAGGCAAGGCTTAGGGTAGGCTATATGGTCCATTTATATAGGCAGGCAGGGCTTAGGTAGTCTATAGGGGCCATATATGTAGGCAGGCAGGGCTTAGGTAGTCTATAGGGGCCATATATGTAGGCAGGCAGGGCTTGTGTAGTCTATAGGGGCCCCATATAGGCAGGCAGGCTTCATTAATGTTAAAAAATAAGAAATAACTTACTTACGTTATGTTCACTGCCGGCGGGCGAAGGAGCCGAACAACCGGTGTAGCAGACGTGTTAGCAGCTGCCCCAGGGCCTGGGCCCCCTAAGCCCTCTGCTACCCCAGTAGTTACGCCCCTGATAAGGTGTTATAACTATATATTTGTGTTTGTATGAGTACTCGGTAGCAGATTTCTATGGGTTACAACCTGGCTACCTATATACTGCCCTGCCTATCTATATACTGCCCCTGGCTGCCTATACACTGCCCTGCCTGCCTATACACTGCCCTGCCTACCTATATACTGCCCCTGTCTGCCTATATACTGGCCTGCCTACCTATACACTGCCCTGCCTGCCTATACACTGCCCCGCCTGTCTATACACTGCCCCGCCTGCCTATACACTGCCCCGCCTGCCTATACACTGCCCTGCCTACCTATACACTGCCCTGCCTACCTATATACTGCCCCTGCCTGCCTATACACTGCCCTGCCTACCTATATACTGCCCCTACCTGCCTGTAGACAGGCCCTGGCTGCCTATAAGTGGCCCTGCCTGCCTACATACTGGCCCTTGCTGCCTATAAGTGGCCCTGCCGACCTACATACTGGCCCTGCCTACCTACATACTGGCCCTGCCTATATACTGGCCCTGCCTACCTAATCGGGGTCTACGTATTTACATGCCACTTATTTGACATTTTTTAATTTCTAATTTTTAGGGTCTAACATAAGCTGTTTGGGGAATTGATAGGAAAGTGCTGGAAAAGAGAGGAGTCTAAGATGTATTTGTGGTAAATTCTACAGGGACGAGTAGTGACCGGGAAAGAAGACATTGCATGCTGTACCGGACAGAGAAAAAATGGAAGGGAACAACTCATCAGGGAAGACGTCATGGAGGTTTGGGCCAGATGCAGAAGAAAAGGAGAAGAGAACAACTCCCATCAGAGATGACATCTCATGTAAGTCCCTGATGTCAGGGGTCATTTTACTTCTGTGTTGAGTCAGCGCTGTATTCATGTGATGGTGACCTGACTACTGGTGATGTGATTGGTGGGGTTGTAGGTTATGCTGGTGCTTATGTAGTGTCAGTTGTCCCTGATTGTAAAGCAAGCGCACACCTGACTCTGTGATGAGGGGTTTCTCTGCACCACTGTTTCTGTCTTGCTTGTGTTTAGGGGGCTCTCACACGGAGCGGTTTTGGTGCATTTTTTGATGCGTTTTTTGTACAGAAATGTTCAGCATTAACTGCTCTGCCTTTCTGCACAAAACCACACCAAAAACACATCAAAAATGCAGCAAAAATGCTCTGTGTGAAAGCACCTTTATAGTGTAGTTTATTTTAGAAAGTGCGAGAACAAGGAAAATTTTGTAACCGGATTTGTAACCGCATTTTCATTAATGATCTTACACAGGGATTACACAGTAGAATATCGATCTTTGCAGACGATACTAAGCTCTGTAACGTAATCAACACAATAGAGGATAATGTGTTATTACAAAGGGATCTGGATAAGTTGGAGGCCTGGGCAGGGAAATGGCAGATGAGATTTAATATAGATAAATGCAAGGTTATGCACATGGGGAGGAAAAATCCATTACATGATTACATGTTAAATGGAAAAACACTGGGTAAAAAGTGACATGGAGAAGGACTTGGGAATCCTAGAGGACAGTAAACTTAACTGTAGCAGCCAATGTCAGGCAGCAGCTGCCAAGGCTAATAGGATCATGGGGTGTATTAAAAGGGGCATAGAGGCACATGATGAGAACATTATTCTCCCATTATACAAGTCACTGGTTAGACACACATGGAATATTGTGTATAGTTTTGGGCAACCAGTGCACAGGAAAGACATTGTAGAGCTTGAACAGGTACAAAGGCGGGCAACAAAATAATAAAGGACTGGGTGGACTACAGTACCCAGAAAGATTAGCAAGATTAGGGTTATTTAGTTTAGAGAAAAGACGGCTTCGGGGGGACATATAAATATGTTTAAATACATCAAAGGTCAATATAGAGATCTCTCCAAGATTTATTTATACCCAGGGCTTGTATATAGAACAAGGGGACATCCTCTACGTCTTGAGGAACGAAAGTTTCAACATAAACATAGAGAAAGGGATTCTTTACTGTAAGAGCAGTGAGACTATGGAATTCTCTGCCAGAGGGACTTGTCATGGGTGAATTCAATAAAACGGCGTTCAAAAATGGTTTTGGATGCATTTCTGGAGCGTAATAATATAACAAGTTATAGTGTCTAGGATTCTGGAGAGGGGTCATTGATCCAGGATTTTTTCTGATTGCCAGATTGGAGTCGGGAAGGAATTTTTCCTAAAATGAGGACAATTGGCTATATACCTCATTGGGGGTTTTTGCCTTCCTCTGGATCAACACCTTAGCACAACAGGCTGAACTGGATGGACGTCTTGTCTTTTTTCGGCCTTACAAACTATGAAACTATGAATTGTATGTGGGCTGGTGAGGGCTTTGTGCCAGGGCTGATTTTTATTCCCAGTCCAGCCCTGGTTACAACTGTGGAAGTTGCTCAGTCACTGTAAGGAGAGGGTTAACAGTTATGGAGACAGTACAATGAGGGCTAGGCATCCAATTAGAGAGCTGTGGGGAAGGAGCTATGACACACTGTGAGGGAGTGAGCCTCTCAGCTCATGGAGAAGTGAAGTAGTAGTGATGCGAGTGCAGTGGACCTCTGGTCCAGATCCAGCATGTGGCTGGACATTTACATAGTTCTGTTGTAAAGGTAAGAGAAGGGAGGCTGGAGTGGAGACCGTGCTCACAGAATGCGAGCAATGGCCGTGAGAGGACAATGGTCAAGAAGGCAGAGAGAGAAATAGGAGCAAGTGAGGACCCCTGGATGTACATTGAGGACCTTGAAGAGAGTAGGCCTGAATAGTCGGTCCTGGGTAGTGATCAAATAATCTGTAGAGAGGTCCCTTAGTCTAAGCCGCACTCCCAGAGGGGAAGGAGAAGACTTAAAGGGGTATTATCGTTACAAAGATCATGTCTCAGATTATCGGGACAGTAAAAATAAGCACTTTTGTAATTGGGTTGCATTACCTCTGTCACTTGGTTTAGCAGATATCAGCTTCTCTGTAAATCTGCATTCTGTTTCTGCTGTTGCTCTGTTGCTGGTCGGAACGCCCCCTGGTCGATTCCCTAGACACGCCCCCTGCACTGTGATTGGCTGGCTGAGATTTCATTCAGCCTGTTGGGATTACGCCCCTTAGACAGGAAAACGCCACGGCCACGCCCCCTGTGCTGTGATTGGCTGCCTGCACACTCTGTGTTTACTCCCCTCTGAGCTGTTAAAAATCGAAAAGTAAAACCAAGGTCTACTGTCTCTATGTAATCTCCCAGTATAGGTGAAGGATCTGGGCAATGACTGCCTGTTTTAAAAGGGCTTTTGCCAAGAGGTTGTTTCACCCCCTCACAGGTCCAGTCCTTAAGCTGTATTTGGGAAAAGAAAGGCGTTCTGTTCTCAGATCGAATGCAAGCCCCCGCCTCCTTATGACGCTATAATCTGTAGTGTATAACATAAGGATTCAACACTTTGTCTGTATAAGCTGCTTGTGTAGTGCAGTGCTTAGGTGATCAGCCCTGCAAGACAGAGGTTGGGAGTTCAAGCCCCACCAGTATTTTTCTTTTTTTGTTTTATAAATTGTAACACATATGTAAAGATATGAAAATATATGTGTGACATCTATAATTTTATTTATAATACACACACAAAGTTTCCCTTTATAGTGTCCCATCCTCACAGTAGTCACACCAAGCACTTCCAACATTATGTGATACAATGCATATGTTCTGGGGGATGAGAAATGATATAGGGAAGCTATGTAGTGTTATATATATCATTATAGAGATTGAATTTATTTTTTTAGGTCTCTCTACATATGTGTAGAATTTAGGGGGGAAAAAATATATACTCTGTGAGGGACTAGAACTCCAAACCCTTTCCTTGTAAAGCCAACACTCTACCACTACTCTACCAGGCCAAGTTATTACAGGTTGAGCAGGGTCTTCTCTCAAAGCTGAGTGCTTCTCCCCCCATTTTCACTCACATGTCACTGACAGGAAGCAGAGGTCTTTACTTGAAGCTGACATTTGTCCTTGTAGTTGAGTAAAGGTCTCTGCCTGTTGTCAGTACAATTTTGGTGAACACCACTAGAAGTGAAAGCTGCTGGCTCTCAGTGTAATTTGTGTGATAAGCGATATAACAGGTGCTTGTGGAGCTTGTGGAGCCTGAAGGCTGCAGACATAAGCATGCAGGAGGCTACAGAGCTGTTACATCCAGACAACCTTCTGCATCCCCTGCTTTATAGAAAATGATGATGTCACAGGTCTTCAGTGAGGCAGCACGCCTCCTGGGAGGAGAGAACCGCTCTGCCTGACAGGAGAGACATGCCCCTGGTTTAAAAACTCAAATCTGAGAAAATTAACTGAACAGCCCAAACAGCTCAAAAGATAACACTCCTTTAAGAAGAGGCTACTGAGGAAGTTGTGTTACACAGTGAGGTGGACTGAGAGAGAGTCCCTTGTGAAACATGTGTGTGCTGAAGAATTGTACCGCTGCCAGGTGTCGTGGCCTACAAGAATGTAACGTTCACAAAGTTTCCAGTGCCGTGAGTAAAAGCCTGATTGACCCCTTAAAAAAGTTATGTTGTCTGGTTATTAAGCGCCGATGCACCACATGTCCAACACTACGCCTCTTCCCGCAACTTGAAGGTGGTTGCCAAGGGCAAAGGACAATTGGTCGCAGTCATATGCCTACTTTTGTTGACCCACATTCATATATGTGTCTAATATTATGTGTGGTACGCCACGCCCCCAGAACGCCCCCTCATGTTAGGGGCATTAAAAAGTGTTGAATCTTACGAACAATGCGCCTAACACATTTGTTTGGCGCATTAGATATCGTAGACTGCCCAGTTTAGCGCATTTTACGCCAGAAAATGGTGAATAACCCGATCATACATGTTTCCCTGTTTGCTGACAGCAAGCTCAGTTGTTCTGTGACTGGACACTCAGGAAACAGCTCTGTGTCAAGCCCAAGGAATCAGATAACTAAAGGGGTTTGGCTTCTTCCAGTGCAGTCCTTTGACCTTGCCTCCCAAGGATTCCAACCTGAGGTAGTAAATAGGGGGCGCACACATATATGTTTCCCCTGGTGTTTCTTTCACACTGAATTTACATTCTTCATAGAGGCAGAAAGGCAAAGAGAGGAAAAAAGCAAGAGGAAGAGTATAAGAGGCATGTAGAGTCAACTCCACTGGTGGGCCCCCAGAATGAAATTTTATTGGTGGGCCTCAGGCACCCCAGTCCGACACCAGCTGTAATCAGTCACAAGGTTTAGTGGTAAGGTGCTGTATACCTAGGAAGAAAACATGTGGACAGCTGTGGATATTGTGTTTTTAGACTTTGCAATAAGCGCATAAGCGTTTGTTAGGTAAATTAGAATCCATTGGATTAGAGATAACAGTGTATAATTGGATTAAAATCTGGCTATTGGATCGTACTCAGAGAGTGGTGGTAATGACTCCTACTCTGAGTGGTCCCTGGTTGTGAGTGGTATTAGGTCTTCTTTTATTTAATGTAATTATTAACGAGATAGTGGAAGGGATCAATAGCATGGTTTAAATGTTTGCAGATGACACCAAGCTATGCTGGGTAATGCAATTTATGGAAGATGCTCATAAATTGCAAGCAGACCTGGACACACTGAGTGCTTGGGCATCCACTTGGCAAATGAGGTTCAATGGGATAAAAAGTAAGGTTCTGCATCTGGGTAGAAAAAATCTACAGGCATCATATGTCCTAGGGGGAGAAAAACTTGGAGAATGCCCTTTTTGAGAAAGTCTGGGCGTACTTGTAGATCATAGACTACAGAAAAAGCATGCAGTGTCAATCGTTGCCTCTAAGGCAGTAAGATATGGTGTGTACTAAAAGAGGCATGGACTCGTGGGATAAGGATGTAAATTTTATGCTATACAAAGCATTGGTGTGATCTCCCTTAGAATATGCTGTTTAGGTTTTGGGCCCAGTTTATAGAAGAGATTTTAATGGAGCTAGAGAGAGTTCCAAGACGAGCAAACCAAATTATAAGGGGAAATGGAGCATCTTAGATATGAGAAGAGGTTAGTAGTTTTGAATCTTTTAGTCTTGAAAAAAAGACGGTTCGGGGGGACATATTAATTTTATAAAAATATTAAATGGCCCCTACAAAAAGTAGGGGGAAAAAATTAATTAAGTGAAGCCCCCTAAAATTTAAAAGGGACATTCCCTTTCGACTAGAGAAAAAAGGATCAATCTCCAAGGAGAAGGGGGCGTTTTCCCTGTGAGAACTGTAAACTGTGGATACCCGCCTGAGGACGGTCACAGCAGGAACTAAAAAATACAAAAATTTCCCACAGCACGCTTGAGTTTAAGCAAAAGTGGCTCTTTTAGAGAATCATTAAATACGAGGATAATGAGTATAACATACAACACAGAAAAATTTCCTTTTTTTTTGTAAAATGGAATCCAGTGATTGACAAATTGATGCGAGTTTCGGTTTTATTGGCCTTAATCATTGTCCTGAAAGTGAAGAAATATAAAAAATTTAAAACAAAGGGCATAGACAAGAAAAAAAAGAGATAATTGAAGTAGAAGAAGGGGGTAGAATGAAAAAATAAGTATCCAACAAGGGAAAAAGAGAGAAAAGAGAACGGAAAAATGGAAAATGAAGAGAAAAGAAAACACAAAGAGAAGAGAGAGGAAGGAAAATAGAAAGAGGAGGGAAAAAAGCGGAAAAAAAATAAAAAGGAAAAACCGTTTTATTGCAAGGAAAAAAGGAGATCTACAGGAATATAGTGATTCCCAATATGAAAGTTGGGGGAGAAGATAAAAAATACGAGATGTGGTAGGTTTTTGGGGCCCAAAAAGGGAAATGGTGCATAAAACTAAAATGGGCTGGAAATTAAAAGTATTAATGCTGGAAGAGCTTCCCAAAAATCCAGGATATAGAGATTTTGGCGTATGGAACCCTATGTGCGGGCTAAAAGAAAAAGGGGATCTTAAAGTATGTAAAAAAAATTTTTCTTTTAAATGGGGGAAGAAAGTAAAGAAGGAGGTTCCTAGGGACAGAGGCAAAACTATATGGTAAGAGGGTATGAAAACGCCGCGGCCCCATAGTGAGCGCGACAAAAGCGCGCCTTAAAAGACTATTTATAATCCCCTTTTGTCTTTTAGCCCGCACTATAGGTTCCATACTGCCAACATCTCTATATCCTGGCATTATTGGTAAGCTCTCTCCCAGCAAAGAACTTTATTTTCCGCCTATTATTGTTATTTATGCACCTTTTCCCTTTAGGCCCCCTATCTGTACCTACCACATACTACAAAATTTTTTATCTTCCCCACTCAATTTTCTTTTTGGGTAAGTCCATATACCTTGTAGATCTCCTTTCTTCTCTTGGCAGTCTGGGTTCTTATTTTTTTTTTCCCCTTTTTTTCCCTCCTTTTTTTTTTTTCCTTCCTCTCTCTTCTCTTTCTGTCTTCTTTTCTCTACATATTAAATTTGTCCCTTTATGTTTTCTCTCTTTTCCCCCTTGTTGGTATTATTCTTTTCATTCTGACCCACTTCTTCTACTTCAATTATCTCTTTTTTTCTTGTTTATGCCTTCGTTTTATTTTGCATATATTCTTCACTTTCAGTGACACCATGATAAGGCTCAATTACCCAAAAGTGCGTCTATTGTCACATCACTGGTTTCCCCATTGACAAAAAAAGGAAAATTTTTGCTGTGTTGTATGTTTTATCATTACCTCTGATTAAATGGATTTCTATAAAGAGCCCTTTGCTTTAAAAACTCAAGCGTGCTGGGAATTTCTGTTTTTTTAAAAGACGGGATTGCAATACCCCTTTTAAACTTTGTCCGGATGCCCTGCGCCCCTCGTCCCAGGTCGCGGGCGCACCGTGCCCCTATGCAAGCTCGCCTCCCCCGCCTCAAGTCCACTTCCCGGCCACGCTCCTGCTCTGTCCGTCTTGTCCCGGGCCCCGTGGCCCCGCTCCCCGGGGGGGCCCCGCCCCGGGCAGTTAAATTTTAAAAAGGGGACGGCACCGGTAATTGGTTTTTCCCAAAAACCTTCCTATTTAAAGCTGCCCTCTTCCTGGAGCCTTCCCCGGTTTTAGTGTTTTCCCTATGGAAAGGTTCCAGAAAGCCTTGTTTGATTTCCTGTGTACCGAAACCTTCGCCTGCCTCAACCATAAATCTTCCCGTTGCCCTAACCTTTGCCTGCCCCACGACTAGAATAAGCCACCTGTCCTGACCTTCTGCCTGTCCCCGATACGAGCCTGCCTGAGTATCTGTCCCTCCCCAACCCTTGGCCCCCCGCGCAACAATTCCCGCCGTGGAAGCGACCTGGAAATTTCCCCTCCGCGAAAGTCCCCCCCCTTTTTGGGGGCGGCTCGGGTGAATACCGGGATACTTAGATTCCGTCCCTGGGTGGGCTTCCACCACCCTTTTGCGGGGTCCAGGGACCCATCCGACCTTTTTTCACACGGGCATGTACATCCCAGAGTGCTGGAAATATTCTTAAATTTTTGGGGCTATTTATTGCTATCCGTGCCCCGGGAGTTTATTTGAGCTACCAATTATTTGAAAATTTGATGTGCATCGCTGCTCAAATCGTTTAAGGTTACAAAACCCAAACCTTTTTAAAGTGCTCCAATGAAATACGTACAAGGGAAATTTGATGTCTATTCAAAAAAATTTAAAAGTCATGAGCTACATTGTGCAACTCTTGCAGAATATAGGCTCTAATCGTATCCCAAGAGGAAACGATCACCTACAAACCTACCCTTTTCAGGAAAACCCTTTGAGTATTGCAAAAATTGAGAGCTTTCAAAAAATGTTCCCAAGATCTCATGTCTTGACAATTGATTTTCTACAAAAATCTTTAAAGACACAGGGGAAATTACATATATTAAAAACCCAATTACCCACCCCCCTCAAACTGAGGAGTGGATTCAACTAAAGCCCACACGGGGAAAAATTCTTCAGACTTCGGGGGACAGAAACAAAAAAAGGAAGTGAAAAAATTTATTAGAGACACGGGATTACCTGCAAAATAGAGTTTACAAAAGGCAGGGACATCCCCCAATTTTCCTCCCAACAATAGACAGGGAAAAGCTACCCCAGCTCAGGCCCACTATTACCTCTTCCCCCAGAGACTTTCTTTTTTTAGGGACACGCTAAAACCCGGCCAATGACACAATAGACCCCCGGGAAGGGGGGGGAGAGGCCAAAGGGCAACCCCAATCCGGGGTACGGGAAAAGATACGGGAAGGGGTTCCCTGAACCCCTTGTCATCATTATCCCTGTACCCACTCTATCTACAAAAGTCAGCATTTAAAAAAGGGGATTTCCCCTTTTGCCAAAAACCCCCAAATTTTTAACTCTTTTCTTTTAGAACAGGTTTACCCCGGGTTCTTAGTTTTCCCGCCTCAAAGCTTTTTTCAGTATTTAAACGACCTCCCCAACAAAGACTCTATGTCTATCTATCTCCAATTTGCCCAAAAGGTAAAAGTCATTTAAACCCCTCCATGTTTTCCATAAATTTTGAGCCCTTCATTCCCTGTTGATCAATTTTAAACGAATACTCCATACCCCCGCCCTGACTTTAAACAATAACTACAAAAGAGAATGTTTACCCCTTTAAAAAAACTGAAACAGAACCCCAACATTGTCTTTTTAAACCGCCGACAAAGGCGGTGCGATAGTAATCGGGACCGCACCGCATACACCCAAGAAGCCCGAAAAAACGTCGAACAACTACTTACCTACCTTTGGTTGACCCCTTTTTTCCCAATTGCCCAAAAATTGCCCTCATCATAAAAAAATCCCCTCAACATAACATCATTGGAAATAAAACAGCTTTTTTTTTTTTTTAAATCTTTTTCCCCCCTATCCCCCCTTTTTCTATGTGCTCCCAAAAATACATAAAATCTTCCAATCCCCAGGACGCCCAATCGTGGTTTCCACAGATCAATTTTTTTCACCCATTGCACAATTTTCAAAAAAAATTCATCCATTATTACCCAAAACCCATCACTTTCGAGATACATTTCTTTTTCTTGACCTCATTTTTCAATCCTTAAATCCCATGATGCCATTTGGTAACCATGGATGTAGATAGCCCTTTAACTTCCTTAAAACACATGGGGGCTTTTGGGTCCCCAAAATTTTCTCATGTCTCAATCTATTTGGGTTTTATCTCAATACAATCTCCCTTGTTTTTCCCATATTATTCTCATGATTTTTATTTTTTGTTTGTGACACCTTTTATTTACAAAAAAAGAGGCCAGAATGGGCTCCAAGCAGCACCACCATACGCTAATGCGTTTAGGGTTTTCATTTAAATCGAAAAATTTTATACTCCATCCCCTTTACCAACAATCTTATCATTTGGGGGACGATATATTACGATTTTTTTTTTCATTGGGAGGAAACCTGGGTTTCCCTCTTGCCCCTTTTATCACGAAATTAAAAACTTTTCCATGATTTTCATTTACAACCCCACCATGTCAGGACAAAAAATTTTTTTGGACCATGGTTCCAAAAACAAAAAAAGGTCTTTTTTTCTCAATTTTTATCCCAAAACCCCCGACCAAATTCATTACTTCATTATTCTAGCTGTATCCTAAACAATAAAACAATCTTTACCAAAACTCCATTCACTGGGTTTAGTTGTATGTTCAAACCCCAACAGTACCTATCCCCCCTAAAAGAAAGGGGCCCAGAAATTCTCATAAAGGGGTATCCACACATTTACCCCCTTTCCTCAGACAAAAATTCCGTATCTACGGCCCTTCCTGCCCAAAGATCAATTTTTTTTCACATTTTACCACCCTGTCATCCCCAAAAACCCAACAAAGTTTGTAAGCACTGGTCTTTTCTTCAACACAGTTTTCCCAACTCCCCAAAATTTTTCATACACGGGACACAGGTCTTAAACGACCCAAAATATTAAAATTACCCTAGTTGGGCCGACATAGACCTCTGAAAAAACCTCAGCAAAGGAGTCCCCTACCCCAGAAAAATTGCCCTTCCCCTTGCCCCTTTTGTAGTCAATGTTAAAATTTTCTAAAGGCAAATTATTGCCACCCTAAGGGGAAAAAAAATTTTAAAAATAAGGGGTTTTCTCACTGCGACCGTCTTTTTGTGGGGTTTTTGTTAAAAAAGTCCGTGTGGCCTTCTATACTTGGCGAAACCACCAAAGTATAAAAGACGGATCCTTTCCCCCAAAATCTACAAAAGATGCAAAAAAGAATGGTTCCCACCCTGACCATTTTTAAAAAAAATGCCATCAGATTTCAAAATTAAAATTTCAAGTCCGGGAACAATTCTAAGCCAAGCGTGGTGGTAATCCATTGTCATCTTAAAAACAACTAAAGCCTATTGGGTCCACCAACTTAAATCTATTTCCCGGGGGGCCTAATCGCGAATGGATTAATATTTTCATGATTCTTTATTTTTCTTCCACTTTGGGTTTTCTTGTTGTTTTCATTTATTCTTATTTACTTTTTTAATTATGTTTTGGTCTCATATTTGTAATCAAAACCTATTTCTTTCCCAAATTTATATCCTTTCCATTGTCAGTATTCACTAGCACCTTTATATGATATTTGTATCGTATTTTTGTTAGTCCATGATTTTTTTAATGTATTTTATTACTTCATATTTACAGACTCGCTAATTTTATCCTCTTGGGGCATCTGGGTGGTTTCCCTTTACTTCTTCTATATTTTTTTCATTCTTTTATTTTTTTTTTTTTTTTCCCTTTTATTATCTCCCACCCTTCCCCTTTTTTCCTTATCTCTTATTACATAATGTCTGCTTGATATTCTCTCTCATTTTCATGACCAATTATTGCCTTCTTCTTTCTTGTTTAGTACTACCTTTTTGGTCTTACATTTTTCTGCTTCCCTTTATATCTCTTTGCCCGCCGTTATTTTGCGCTACTGCGCATGCGCCGGCGTTCCCTTGCCATACATGCAATTATTTTTCTACTGCCATGCGCCGATCGTCCTCGAAAATTCCCTTTCCTCACGGAAGTCAGATCCCCGGCTGTCTTTTAAGGCGGCTTCTGTTGGCTCAGTATGGAAACCCGCGGCGTTTACATACCCTCTTACCCTATATGTTCTTGCTCTGTTCCTAGGTAAGCCTCCTTTTTTTACTTTCTCCCCCATTATAGTTTTTTTTTTTACTACATACTTCATAGATCCCCTTTTGTCTTTTAGCCCGCACTATAGGTTCCATACTGGCAATTTCTCTATATCCTGGCATTATAGGTAAACTCTCTCCCGATTAATAAAGCCTAAAATTTATGTTTTTTGCACCATTTCCCTTTAGGTCCCCATATCCTACCCCCATATACAGATTATTTTCTTCTCCATAACTTTATATTTGGTAAGTCACTATATATCTGTGATTCCTTTTTTCTCTTGGCAGTACTCGGTTTCCTTATTTTTTTTTGTCCCCTTTTTTTCCCTCTCTTTCTTTTTTTCCCTTTCCCCTTTCTTTTTTCTGTCTTCTTTTCTCTACATATTAAATTTTTCTCTTTTGTTTTCTCTCTTTTTCCCTTGTTGGATACTTATTCTTTTCATTCTGACCCACTTCTTCTACTTCAATTATCTTTTTTTTTCTTGTCTATGCCTTGTTTTATTTGTATAATTCTTCACTTTGTGACATGCTGTTAAGGTACATAATAGCCGAAAAATCCGTCAATTTTTTAAACCATGCAGGATAATTCAATTGCTGTTCCACCCTACCCGAAGCTGCAGTCTGGATTGACGCCTGTGAGGTAATATATTTTGGTAGGGCTCACTGTCTACCCCTAAATTTTATAAACTTAAACAAATTTTTTCAAATACTTAAAAAAAACCCTTTTTCATACCCAAATCTTTTCCCAAATTCCTATTCTTTAATTACAACTTTTTTTCCACTATTTTTTTAATTATAACCCCACACCAAACTTTTTTTTCAAAATTTTTATTCAACCAACATTTTTTATCACTCAATTTTCCCCCAAACATATTCCCTAAAAAAAAAAAAATTTTGGTTTATTTAAAATTCAATCCCTTATTATATATTCAAAAAAACCACTTTTCAATTATATAACCCAAAATTTTTTATTTTAAAACACTCACTATTCCCTTTCACTCATTTCTCTCCATATCTATATATCTCTTTCGTTTAACTTTTCTTTTAAAAACTTAATAAAACCCCTAAAAAATAATTTTATTAACAAAAATTCTTCTCTTCCCCCTTTTAAACCCCCCAACCCTTTTCTTTATTTTACAAAAACCATAACCAACCTTTTTTTTTCCTTACCCCCAATTTTCCACCCTTTTTAATATACAAATTGTTTTTTCAAACCTACTATGTTAACTTAAAGAAACTGTCACTTCCCCAAATAACAGGGAAAAATTGCTTACCCCTTCAACATGGAAACATGGGCTTCAAAGCTAAAATAAAAAACTTCCCGGTTTTTTAATTTTTTAATCCCAAAAAATTAAACCAATTTGGAAAACCCTGTGTCTAAATGCTTTTCCTTATCCCCTTGGTTTGGGTTCCAACTTTTTAAAAAACCCCAAACCACAAACATACTTGAAGCATCCTCTTTAGGGAAAGGAAATTGAAGGTTTTCCCATAATGGGTTTTCTAGGTTTTTGACATTCATTTTTAAACCACTTATTAGTTTTGCATTATTTTTGTTGCCCAAATTTCATTTCCTTTTTTGGGTATTTTGGTTTGTTTAAATTCCAGAAAAAATGATATTCTATCCCGTTTTTAAGGTAATGCAGTTAAGAAAAAACCAAGATTTTCCCAAGTGGGCCCTCCTCCAGTACCTTGGGAAAAGTAACCTTTTGAAGGGGGCATGTTTTTAACACCCTTGGGTTGACTTTCTTTTCCTAAAATGTATGGGGAATGACGTTTTGGCCCTTTAAAAATTTTTTTGAAAGAAACTTTTTTGAAGTTTTCCCCTTTTAAGCTACAATTTTTTTAAAAGGTAGTTTCTTGGCGCCTTCAATTTTCTGGCAAATTTCTAAACCTTAATACATTTTCAAATTTTCAAAAATTCTAAATCTTTTTTCCTTTTTTTTTTTAAAACTGTTTGAATCTAAAAAATTTAATTAAATTTTAAGGTTTGCCCCGTAAAAATTTATTTTTTTTTCAATTGATGGAAACTAACATTTGCAAACTAGTTAAAAATAAAATCTGTTTTACATCTTTAAACAAATGTGTCACCCTGTTAAAAAGTTAGAAATTAAAGCCTATTTTTTTTCTTATCCGCTTTTATATTTTTTCCTTTTCCTTCAGGGGGTCTACATGAAAAAAACGGTGGGGTTTTTTAAATTTCATTTAATTCTTTTAAAAAAAAAACCCAATAATTTGGAAAATGGTGCTAGTAAGGAACGATTTACAAAAAAGAAAGCGTCAGCTCACCATTCCATGGGCATTAGGTTGCACGGAACCACTCTGTAAGTGTCCACAGTAGAAATAATTCTCCCAATCAATAAAAAAAACTTTTTCTTATTGGCAACATAAAAAGGAATCTAAAAAGAAAATTAAGACAAAACTGACGGCTTTTTAAACTTTTAGGGTTCTTTAACCCCCCTACCGCCCACAGCCTTTTGACCTTCCTGACAGGCCCAAATTTTGGGAAAACTGTAACTTTATGTTGGGTATAAATTTTTTGAACTTTTATATCCCCTGTGATTCAGGGGTTGTTTTTTTGACATTATGGGGGCATGTTGGGAAGAGTGTGCCGAGTCTGGGTTTTTTTTCAGTGAAAAACAGCGCAGGTTTTAATATTTTTAAACGGTGGCCTCCGTACAGGAGCAATTTCAAGCGGGCCGCGGGAAACTTGTAAGCGCCCCCGAGATTGGGGGTGTGCTGGAAGCGTGTTTTACTACAACCCCTTGAACCCCCCACATTTATACCTTCAGTACGGGAAAACCCGGCGTTACTCTAGAACCCCCCCCCCCCCCCCCCCCCCCCCCCCCCCCCAAACCCCCGTAAACATTTAAATTAGGGGCCAAATCTACATACTTTGTTTTGCCCAAAAAAAAAAAGGCGTCTGGGCCCAAAATTCAAATTTTCATTTCTCTGTAAACCTTCCCCCCTCCCAACTTCCTAATTTTGGGGCAGTCATAATGCCCCTGGGGGCGGTCTGTGGTTACATTTTAATTACTTTTGGGCCGCAGCCCTGCCCGTGGCACCGAGGTTTGCATACGTTTTTCGAAAAAAATTTTTTTTGTGCAGAAACATCGTTATCTTGGTGTACATTGATTTTAAACCTTAGGGAAAGGAAGGGGTGTTCCCCTTTTTGGGTTTTTGTTTTCCCCCCACTCTCACGGGTGTCAAAAGAAGGGCACTTGCGGTTTGGGGGGTTTTTTTTTTTTTTTTTCTCTGATAATGGAGGTCGGTTGACCCAGTGAGAGCCTGATTTGGGGATTTAGAGGTAAAATGCATAGGACGCCCCATTTTGGACACGTTGAAAGGGTGGGCAGCTTAAAATCTTTTTATCAAAAATGGAACCCGGGGTCCTCAAAAATTTTTTCATTATAAAGCAGCAGTAAAGGCTCATCTTCTTGCCAGCCCAAAAACGAGCCTTTCCCTGTGTCAGTCTGGCACTGGTTGCCCCTTCGTACAGAAAAAAGAAATCATTCACCCTCACCTAAGGGGTCTCCACAGGCTTTACCCGCCTACATCTGCTCCCTAAAACTCGTCACCACCTTTCCGGTCTTCCCCCGCTTGCTGTGATCTAGTTAATGCTTTCATCCGAACCTCCCATGCCCGCCTCCAAGATTTTTCACATGCGGCGCCAGTTCTGTGGAACAAGCTACCCCGTACGATCAGGCACACTCATAACCCCCAAAGCTTTACGAGTGCCCTGAGAATACATCTTCTTAGGCAGGCCTACCAAGATCCGTAAATGATAACCCCCCTGCTTTCTGTCACGCACTTCTGTCACTCCCTGCACTTGGGCAGTCACAGGCATTTATCTGTATATAGCTGCGCGGTCTGGGTGGCAGGTTAATCCGCTTTTTATGCAAATCACCCATTATTTATGTAACGTGGCTGGACCATTGTGTAATCTGAGCACTTCTCTCCCTTCCTCTCACCCACACACCCTAATAGATTGTAAGCTCTTGCAAGCAGGGCCCTCACACCTTGGGCCACATGTATGAAAACTGTCTAGGTCTAAAGTTCACTATGTTGCCCATTGCAACCAATCAGAGCGCCCCTCTCATTTTTCCAGAAGACTATATGAAATGAACAGGGCGCTCTGATTGGTTTATATGGACCGCAAAGTGAGTCTTAGACCTACATAGTTTTCATACATGTGGCCCCTTGTGTCTGATCTTTAAGTAGCTTTTTCTGTATTATGTTTGTTTTTGTTTGTACTTATACCACATAAATTGTAAAGTGTTGCGGAATAGGTTGGCGCTATATAAATAAAGATTATTATTCATACATGTTGCCTGTTGTGTTTAAAGTTAGTAATACATTTTGGTCCATACAATCCTTGTTTATTTGTGAAAGTAAAAATGTCTTGAATATTTTGAAAAAATTGCCATTTTCAAAGTTCTAAAATTTCCATGTGTAAGACTGATAGTTATAGCACACAAAATAGTTTATAACTAGCATCTACCATATGTCTACTGTATGTTGGCATAATTTTTTTTAATGTCCTTTTATTTTTTTTACGACACCAGGGGGCATAGATTTTTTTTAGGGATCAGTCCAGTTCTGACGTGGTTTTGAGGGGCCTGTATGTTAGATACCGTCATAAATGACTTATAAATGACTCCATCTAAGAAACTACACCCCTTATAGTATTCAAAACAGCATTTAGGAAGTTTATTAACCCTCTAGGTGTTTCACATAAATTAAGCACCTACTGGACTTTGAGGTCCTATTTTCATTATGATTTTCTTTTGTAAACATTTAGGTTTGTTGACACCCTAAGATGCTAAAACTTTAAAAGGTTTTGGAAACTACACCCCTTAAAGATTATATCTAGGGGTGTAGTGTGGATATTTACCCCACAGATGTTTTACAATTTTTTTAGTGTTAGACTGTGAAAATGAAAATGTTTTCATTTCAACAATATTCAATTTTAGCTGAAACCTTCCAGAAGTTACAACTTAATTGGGGCCCTAACTACCTACAGCCTACCTAACTGGGGCCCACCACCTACCTACAGCGTAACTAACTGAAGCCCACCAACACCTAATTACAGCCTACCTAACTGGGGAACTACCACCACCTATCTACAGCCTTCCTAAATGGGGCCCCCCATAACACCTACTTATCTGGGGACCACCTACCTAACTCATGCCCACCTACAACCTACTTAACTGGGGCCCCCACCTAACTGGGGCCTATCAACCTACCTAACTGGAGCCTACCTATCTACCTGGGGTCTATCTACCTTCCCCCTTGTGGCCCACCTACCTACCTACTTGGAACCTACTTATCTACCTAACTTGGGCCTACCCACCAACCTGCCTGGGTCCGGCCTACCTACCTAGGGCCTACCAACTTAGCCAAAAGGGGTCTACCTACCTAAATCGGCCCTACCTAGCTACCTGGGGCCTTGTCCATTTACTTACCTACTTAGGGCTTTGCCTACCTATCCAACCAGAGGTCTTGCCTACATACCTATCTGAGGCCTTGCCTACCTACCTACCTACCTGGTAATATGATTCTGAGGGGCACAGGCCATAGCACAATCTCCAAGGGGTTAGTCCTCTACCCCCCTCCTCAACCTTTTAGGAGACTGTACCTCTAAGCTATGGCCTGTACCAGCTCACCCACTGTTGGGAAGTTTGTTCATAGGTGGGAATAGGTAAAGAGGTGCTGGAAAAGTGAGGGTTCTAAGATATTTGTGTGTAAAGAAGTCTTCATGGCGGTCTGGACTGGATGGAGAAGAAAAGGGAAAAAGAACGAGTCATGACAGAAGATAACGACTCATCAGATAAGACATCTCCTGTGAGTCCCTGGATGTCAGGGTTTATTTTGCTTTTTTATTGGATCAGTGCTGTATTCATTATCATGTGATGCAACCTGAGCTGGTGTCTGACCACTATGTGGTCTCTACATGTTGTTGTTGTGGGTTATATCAGCGCTTGCATAGTGGCAGCGTACACTTGTCTCTGGTTGTAAGAGTGCAGACCTGTCCCTGGGATTAGGGGGTTTCACTTTTACTTTCTTGACTTTGTTTATAGTGGTGTTTATTTTAGAAAGGGGTGAGATACATGACCAAAGTAAACTTGGAGGTGGATATTGTATGTGGGATGGTGGGGAGTGGAGGGGGATATGGATGGAGCAACTTAGCTTTGTGTCTATGATATGTTAGACTGTGACAAAATGTGTGAGACAGACAGACATATGAGAAAGATAGACGCGTGAGACGGACAGACGCGTGATACAGATATGTGACTCATTTAGTATTGGGTACTACACAATACAGTTCTGTTTTGCACACTGTATTATGAGGTAAAATTGAGCTTTTTATGTCTGAAAAGGCAGGTAATATTTTAATGTACAGTAGCTGTAGGATGGGCCCCCAATATCAACTCTCCTGTTGGCCCCAGCCCCCCAGTCCGACACTGGATCTACAGTTCATCGAGGGAACCATGAATGCCAACATGTATTGTGACATACTGAGGTAGAGCATGATCCGCTTCTGAAACTGGGCTGCCAGCAAGTATTCCAACATGATAATGATCCCAAACACACCTCCAAGATGACCATTGCCTTGCTAAAGAAAATGAGGGTAGAGGTGCTGGATTAGCCAATTATGTCTCCATATACTTAAACTATTGGGCATATGTGGGACATCCTGAAACAGAGAGTGGAGGAGCGCAAGGTCTCTAACATCCACCAGCTCCATGATATTGTCATGGAGGAGTAGAAGAGGATTCCAGTGGCTGCAACCTGTGAAGCTCTAGTGAACTCCATGCCTAAGAGAGTTAAGCCAGTGCTGGAAAATAATGGTGGCCACACAAATTATTGACACTTTGGGCACAATTTGTCCATTTTCACGTGGTTTAGACATTGATGGCTGTGTGCTGAGTTATTTTTAGGGCACACCAAATGTACACAATTATACAAGCTGTACACTGACTAGTTTACATTGTATCAAAGTGTCATATCTTAAGTATTGTCCCATAAAAAGATATAATAAAATATTTACAAAAATGTGAGGGGTGTACTTACCTTTGGGAGATACTGTAGGTTATAGTTATTAGATTGTGGAGATCGGACATTGATCCACTTTGGATACACTTAGTATGTACATTGGAGGTTTGTTGACCACAGTTTGTGACCTGAACACAATTGTATGCTGTCGGCATCCCCCACCCAAATTAGTTGCCCCCTCTCCCCTGGTGTCCTTTAGGCATCCGCCTACTGTGGCTTTTGGAAAAAACCAGTCCTAAATTTTTCATAACCCATACTATAGAAAAATTTTCATTTTTTGAGTATTTTCTATCATGTCCCCAAAAATTTTTACTGAGGAGACAGCAAAATCGAGAGGGAAAAAAAGAGGGAGAACAGGAAATTTCCTTTGGGGTACAAGAAAAAGTATTAATGCCCCGATTTTGCTGATTGTTTTGCTAGGGAATCCCCTTTAAAAGGGGTCGGCCCAAAAAAGGTTCTTAGGCCCAGGGGAAAAATTATACAAAGGGACTCCCTAGAAAATATTTTTTTGGAGGGTTCACCCTCTGCCCTAAAAAGGGACATGTGAATGGCCACTTCAAATCTTTTTACAGTAGGGTTTTTATTTTATAACTGGGAGTTTGGGATTTTAAATTTCGGCCCCGATTCCGGGGGTGGGGTTCCCTCCTTTTACAAACCCTTTTGGGGTTTCCAAAATTTTAAAATTTAAACGTAAAGGGTATGAACTTTTGCGCTGACAAGCCAGTTCTAAATAGATTTAAACAGTGTAAAACGCACCAGTACGTATGAACCTGTTATTCTGCAGTTCATACATTTGCCGCATTGTAGGTGTAATCCTGCCATGAATTCTATCTGTGCCGCATAGTAAATAAGCAGAAAATTCCTGACAACTGGGTGCATTTTTACTATTTTAAATTACAAAACTATTTTAAAAAAAAAATTTTCCCAAAAATATAAAAAAAAAAATTAAAATAAAATTAAATAATAAAAATAAACTAAAATTTAAAAAATAAAAAATTTTTTGACAATTACAAAATAATTAAAATTTAAATAAAATTTTGTATTATAAAATTGAAAATAACCAAACATTTACCCCCTAAAATCCCATTATTTTTAGTTTTTTCAGTGATTACGAAAACTTTTTGGGCCCTTAAAGGGGAAAACCCCTTTTAAAACCGGGTCTGGCCTTTTTGGGAGCATTATGAGCATACACATTTTGGGGTTCCACATTCATAAATGCCCACCCAAAAGAGGGAAAGACAAAGCCCCCAAAAAAAAAAAAAAAAAAAAAACCCACCCTCTTTGGCCATTAAAAAGTGTTGGGGCAGGCACCGACTGCGCCAAAAAATTTTTGGGAAAAACACTGTTCCCTTTCATCTATAAAAAAAGGGGGAAAGACACGTTTTTTTTGGGACAGTCCCCCTTCAAACATTTTCCATAAGGGGTGCATTACATTTTCAAGCTTTTGCCCCCCCAGAGGATCTCCCAAATTTTCCCCTTTATCTGAAAAAGGCCCTTTCCCGGACTTCACAAAATTAGGACCCTTTGGGAAACAGTTTAGCCCCAAAAAATCTCGCTTGTTAAAAATTTAAACCCCAAAATTTTTTTTTGCTTGGTAGAAATATAATTTTTTCCAGTATTTTTTTTTTTTTGTTTTTGGGGAAACTTAAAGGGGGGTTTTCATCTTAAAGTTTCATAGGGTGCATGAAATGAAATAATGCCCGAATTGCTCTGCACTTCCCGGTCAAGCTTCTTTAATTTTTCATAAAGCTCCCCGGGATTTAGACCTCTGCTAAATTTGAAAATTTTCAAGCTTTCAGGGCCAGGGAAACTTCTGAGGAAAAAAACACCCTTTAAATTTCCCGGCTTTTTTTTCTGAAAGATCAGATAACCCCAAAAAACTCTCACTGTCCGAAGTGTGAGCGTGCCTTGACCTGTGTAAATGACGGCACTTCCTGCTATCAGATAAAACAAACAGCAAGGGGAAAGTAAAACAGGTCTGTCATTGGGGAACCAGAGAGAGCACAGAAGGTGATAAAATCACTTGTAGCTCCTTAACAAAAAAAATGAATAATGCAATATATTTGGAAAACGTCTTCATTTAGTGTCCCCTACATGTTGAAAGCGAATCTTTGTAGCGAGACAACCCCTTTAAGATTCTGGCATCGTAGTCAACATTTATCTATTGTAGTCTGTTTCTTTTCATTGAATTTGTCCAAACTTAGACATAAAACTTACACTTCTGCAGATTTAGAGTGTTTGCTGTCAGACGGTGTTGCTTACGTGTTTCTAGCAATCAAAGAATTTTCATGATGTTAGGAAATACAATACTAAAGACAACACAAAACTCTTTCTACTACATACTGTATATATGTACAACCACCATGATAGTCCACAGGTGTTGTAACTGTCCCTAAACAATCTATTAATCTATATCACTTTATTCTGTAGTAATTTATCATTAATCCTCTTGTTTTTTGTCTATGTGTCACTCTTCACCATGATACACACATTTCATGGGATGGGGTGTTTAGCATATTAAAGTGGAGGAAAAATATTTTTTAAGTGATATAGTTCCCTATACTTCAATAATATACTTTTATTACATTTTCTGAAGTTCTAGACAGTAGTTCTGTGCTTTTACACACAGAAAACATCTTATTTTGTGTACAGCCCAGGAGATCAGATAACTATAGGGGTTTGGCTTTATTTAGGGAAATCATTGTCGCCATACCCCCTTGAACCTGTCTCCCAATGTTTTCAACATTCTGAATCTGGGAAAAAAATGTAAACGTGCACATATTGTGTAGTATTAGATATCTGGAGAAGGGTAAGCTTTTCCTCTCACCTGGTATAATTGTACAATTTTTTGGTACAACTCAAATATAAGTTTCCAATAGAAGCCGCCAATACTTACTTTCGAAGGCCTGCACTTGCGGGAATCTGGGACATAAGTAGAAAAAATTCAAAATATAGGATACTTCAGGCGCTAACTAATATACTGTATACTCTCTGTTATGGATAGATAACCGTCGTTCGTAGAATGAATGATAACGAAAACTAGATCGTACTAAATGCCTATTTTGTATTATCCACCATAGATCAATCATTTAAAAAATACAATGGCTAGATAAATAAAACGAATAAAAACAATGTGTTTCGTGAATCTGTGGAATAGCCGAAGAGCTGGTCACAGCAGGAACAGTAGGGAGTTTCAAGAAAGGCTTAGATACCTACCTGGAACTAAAGAATATTAATGCGTACGTAGCCATGTACAATTCTGGATCCTGGCTGGTGGAGGCTCTGGAGTCAGAAATGGGGTCTCCCCTGGAGCAGATTGGTTCTTGCCTTGTGGGTTCCAGGGCATTAACCAGTGGTGAGGCTGGGGTTAATGTCCTTGTCTCTCTCCCCTCACCCACATTATCCCCACCCTTGGTTGAACTCGATGGACACGTGTCTTCTTTCAACCGTACTAACTATGTAACTATGTAACTATGTGAACCAAAAAAGGCCCACTTCATCAGGCATAATTAGTTGATTCAAGAGATAGGAAACCGGGGCACAGTAAAGGATCCTGGGGCTTGTAGTTTTATAGGGCAAAGGGTAACAGTTTCCAAACAGTAAATGCTACTGCTAAGCTGCAGAGAAGGGAGGCTAAATACAGCACAGAAAAAGTAAAAATTTGCATAGAAAAACAAGCACAGTACAGATGAGTATAAATTAACCTTAACGACCTTGGGCGTATAGATAAACGTCCCAGGGCCCTAAGGCATTGAGCTCCGCAGAACCCCCCCACAGCCGCCGGTGTTAGCGCTAATCGCAGCTACAGTCCCGGCAGTAATAGCGCCGGCTGTGCTCCGCCCGCTACCCGCGTTTAACCCATCAGACACCGCGGCAAAGATGGCCGCGGCATCTGAATGAACGTCGATCGGTGCCGGATCCGACGACCGGGCATGGTTGTGGGGAGGCCTTGTGAAGGCTCCTGTCACTTACCCTGGCCGGTTTGCCCCACTTCCGTCCGCAGCAGAAGTGGGAAAACCGCCATCTTTGTACACCCTAATGCATTGCATATACAATGCATTAAGGTTGTATTAACAATCGCGCCCCCTAGTGGTCAAGCACCATAGGGGGACTAAATGTTACAGTAAAAAAAAAAAATAAAGTTTTAAAGTTCAAAAAAAAAAGTATTAAAAGTTCAAATCACCCCCCTTTTCCCCATTTTACAAATAAAATAATTAAAATAATAAAAAAGTTACACATATGTGGTATCGCCGCGTCCGAAAAAGTCCGATCTATAAAAATATAACATCATTTATCCCGTACGCTGAACACCGTAGAGGAAAAAAAATTCCAAACGCCAAAATTGCATTTTTTGGTAATTTTACGTCACTCAAAAAAGTCGCATGCATTCCAAACTGCTAGCGATAAAAAGTACACTTCAGCCCGCAAAAAATGCCCCCTCACTGATGTCCGTCGGTGTTAATCCAAAAAAGTTATTGGTCATACAAAATGGCGCCGCGGCCCAAATTTCAAAAATAGATAATGTTTGGAATTTTTTTATGGTACCAAAACATAACGGAAACCCTACATGTTTGGTATTGTCAGATGCGTAACAACCTGAAGAATACAGATAACACATTATATTTACCGAGGATTGAAAGCCGTAAAAGCAAAACCCCCGCAAACCCCCTGCAACATTTTTTTTCACAATTTGTCCCACTTGGAATTATTTTGCGGTTTCCCAATATATTATATATTATAGTGAATACCACCATTAGAAAGTACATCTTGTCCCGCAAAATAAAAGCCCTCATGTGTCTATGTAGGTGGAAAAATAAAAAAGTTATGGCTTTCAGAAGGCGAGGAGGGAAAAACGAACGTGTCACCAAAAAAAAACGCCGGGTCCTTAAGGGGTTAAAGTTACATGATTTTTGCTGTCTTATCATAGAGCAGTATAGGATATAGGAAGAGAAGCAAAGTTCTCTGTATACATTTATAAGATTTGGTGCTGAATTTCTGAGTAACAAGTAGAGAACATCTTAAAAATTGGAACTGAATGTACTGCTGCCCCGCCCACATATAGTGATTGACAGTTTGCTCTATGCACACACTGATACAAGAAAAGCAGTCAATCCTGTGAGAAGGACTTCCACTGTCTCTTAAGTCCTGATAAGACCCAGCAGTTCAGGCAACTTCTGAGCCCCAGCAGTCACGTGAGGCAGGAAGTCGATACAGGCTTCCTGCCTGTCTGTGTATACAGTGCTCATTGAGCCTGGATGCTTAAAGTCAGTGGGCGGTCAACAAGTAATTAAATATACTATTATGGAGTTCTAAGTCAACTGTTAAAGGTCCGGCATTCATCATATGTTATATGCAAGGTCTATGTGTTAAGTATTTCAATAGGCCATATATAATACTTCATTTCTACTGTGGAGGCACTGGAATTAAGCACTTGATGTCAGACTGCCCTGCAAATTGTATATTATTATGGAGGGTCTAGCTGCAGGACGCCAAGTGACCACCATTTTTACAGAAGGGTACTGCTAACAAAGAGGACAACCACTCTAAATGATTCCATGGGAATAGGCCTTTTGCATTATAATAATTATTTATTTGCTATTACATTGCCAACATTTTGCATTGTATGGGATGCATCAGCTCCTCAGGTCGCTATAGCTACAGACCTGTTTTATCCCTCCTGATAGGCTGCCAGCACTGGTTGCTATAGCTACAGACCTGGCTTCTACTGCAGCCTAATGGAAGCCAGTAAACATGCCCCTGAATCAAAGTGAAACCAAGAAAAACAGGACTGAGGTAAGATGAATCAATGTAGCGAGACAAACCCTTTAATATAAAATATCCCAAAAATATAAAAAATATCTCCTATAAAATGTATTTAAAATTAAAGAATCTAAAACAAATTTAACATTAAAAAACATTGATTATGTTGTTCAGATTTTTATATTTAAAATTTTTGCTGCATTCAATTTTTAATTTATTTTTGCTGCTCTCACCCTTTATCCTACTTACAGCAGGAGCCAAAACAGCACAGGTATTTCTGGGACCTGTGGTCCTCCAAGCAGGATCAGTACCATAGTTTCTAATCACTGACATGGTATTCTAATGACGTATCTTATTTCCAGCCTTTCTATAACCTTAAATGAGTAAGACATTTTGGTCCATACAATCCTTGTTTATTTGTGAAAAGTATCAAAATAGCGTGAACATTTTTGAAAACATTTTCAAACGGAAAAAATTTCTGCATGTAAAACATATAGTTATTCCACTCAAAATAGCTTATAACTAGCATCTACCATATGTCCACTGTAGGTTGGCATCATTTTTTAATTGTCTTTTTTTTTTTTTTTTTTTACATCTTTAGGGAGCTTAGAAATTTAGTAGTAATTTTTCACATTTTCAAGAAAATTTGCAACAGAGATGTTTTTAGGGACCAGTCCAGTTCTGACCTGGATTTGAGGGGCCTGCATGTTAAATTCCCCCATTAATGACCCCATCTAAGAAACTACACCTCAAGTATTTAAAACCGTGTTTAGAAAGATTTTTAACCCATTAGGTATTTCACAGAAAAGAAAGCAAAGTGAAGGTGAAATTTCAAAAATGTAACTTTTATTGCAGATATTCAGTTTGTATCCATTATTCACTGGAACATGGTAAATGTGACCAGGGAAACTCAACACCAATTCCCCAGGTTCTGCTGTTTACAGAGATATCCCATATGTGGCCCTGGTGCACTATTTGGCTCAACCACAAGCCTCAGAAAAGGAGGAGCACCTACTGGTCTTTCGGGTCTTATATTCAATACAATTTTATTTAGGCGCCATTCCAGGTCTGCAGACACCATAAGGTGCTAAAACTTAATTAACACCCCTAAAAAGACCCCATATTGGAAACACACCCTTGGAGGAATATATCCAGGGGTGCAGTGAATATATATATATGTATCTCAACCCCACAGGTGTCAGCAATTTTAGTTGAAAATGTTTCATTTTTACAAGGATTCCTGGAAAAAAAGCACCCGAAATTGTGTTATGCAATTTATTCCAAGTTCAGCAATGTGGGTATAAACTGCTGCTTGGGTGCATGGCAGGGCATACAAGGGAGGGAGCGCTATCTGGCTTTTGGAACGCAGGTTTCGTGGGTGCCATTTGCAAAGCCCCCAAAATACAAGAACAGGTGAAACCTTTCAGATGTCGGCCCATTTTGGATTCAGTATGTATGTATTGTGCCTTTTGGGCACACAGGTGGTCCACAGTTTTTTTTAATGTTGGACCATGAATATGGGGAAAATAACGCAGTTACTGTTATACCCAATTTGTATTATTTTTTTTTGTTTTACTGCTTTTACACAATAAAAACACTTTTATTCGAAAAGGAAAACACATTTTTGCATCGCTGTAGTCTGTAACTTTTTTATTTTTCTGTGTATAGAGCTGTGTAGTGGTTTGTTTTTTGGTAACATTTTGGCGTTTATCTGAGTTTTTGATCGCTTTTAAATCCGTTATTTGGAAATACTACAATCATAGTAGTTTTTTAAATATATTTTTAACAGGGCTCACTTTGAAGTATATGCGACAATTTAATTTTACTCTGTGGGTCAATACGATTATGACGATACCCATTTATGTAGTTTTTTATGTTGAACTGCTTGAAAATAAAAAAGTGTTTTTATTGTGTAAGACAATATTTATGTATCACTGTTTTCTGATAGCCATAACTTTTTTATTTTTCCGTACACAGAGCTGTGTATCTGCTTTCTTTTTTGTGAGGTGAACTGACGTTTTAATTGGTACCAATTTGGTGTTTATATGAGTTTTTGATCACTTTTTATTCCATTTTATGTGATGGACAAAAATCTAAATTCTGTGAAGGGGAAAAGGGCAGTGTACGTGTTTTTATTTTATTTTTAGTTTTTGTGCTTTATTTTTACTTTTTCACTGATACAATAGAGATCAGTACAGAGCAGAATGGTGATGTACTGGTCTCTATGGCAGCTGTCACTCACCATGCCCAACCATGCCCACATATACAGTTGGTCGCAAGTCACGATCGTGCGGGACCCACTTGAGAGCCTGCCCGATGTCCAGGAAATACCGGTAGGTCAATTTGCGGGAAGTCACGTCTCACTAGGATGTACTGGTACGTCCAATGTCGGGAAAGGGTTAAAGGGATATTCCCATCACAGCAAGTGCTGCTGGAAGGCCCAATTACTGTAAAATAAGCAATTTTCAAAATACATGTTATTAGAATATATGTATGCTTTACCTAATATAGGCCTTTTAGTACCTTTAACTTGCTCTCTTGTCTCCTGGCCCCCTGTGTGCTTTCAGTGGTGGCTGGTAATGCAGTATTACCTCACATATTGGCCCTTGTCCTGCTACTCTTTGCTTTAAAAAATAGTTGGTACAGGCAAGTGGCACTGTGATGACATCAGTGCACCGCATGCCTGTACGCGCGTGTTTCTGATACTGTATTTGAACAGTTCCCAGCACACATTTGTGGTTGGTAACCAAGGAGATGAGAGAGCTAGTTGAAAGTGCAAAACAGGCCTGTATTAGGTAAAGCATACATATTTTTTTTAATAACATGCATTTTGAAAATTGCTTATTTTACAGTAATTGGCTCTTTTAGTAGCACTTGCTGTGATAGGAATACCCCTTTAACAATTCTTTCAACCTTCAGATTTTGAACATGAACCATTGGTTACAAGGGATGAAGTTAAAGCAGCAATAAAGAACCTTATTAAAGACAAAGGCATGTAGCATTGATGGCATTCCCACTGAACTATTACATCAATCAGATGGAGCCATTATTTTACTTACAAGACTTTGCTAAGCAAAATGGAAAACAACATCATGGTCAACTGAATGGAAAAGATCTGTGTTCCTACCAATAATGAATAAAGGTGATTCTATACACTGTGGAATTCATAGCACAAGATTATTCAGCAGAGAGGGCATCCATGCCTGGAAAGAGAACTACCAGAGATGCAAGCAGGTTTCAGGAAAAGGAAAAGGGACATTGTTGCAGATATGAGATGGATCCTTAAAGGGGTTTTGCAACGAAGTAAAATTGACGTGGGAAGCTTGCAAATGAAATAACAAACATTTTCACCCTTCATTATTATTAAAAATTATGCACCGTTTTTTGTTTTACCTGCTCCTTTAGTGATCCATTGTTTACACCTCGTCTCCAGGGGATACGACCAGGGCTGAGAGCTCCTTGGTCCTGGTCACACATGCTCAGACATCACTTCTCCTCTCAGGCACCTACTGAATGTTCAAATCCAGGTGCTATCATTCTACTCCCGTCCTCTGTACTCCTTAGTAATTAGTCAAACAGTGCAAATAAATAAAAACAAACCTCAATCAGGTATGTGCATTGATAAAGAGAAAAAAAAATCCACAGGTTTGGTTCCTGCAGGGATTTGAACCGAGGACCCTTGTGCTGTGAGGTAAAAACTTTACCTCTGAGCTACTCACAGCTTTATACATAAACTGACCTTTCTCTGACTAGAGAGAGGAAAGGCCTGGTGATGTCATCCTGCTGGGTCACATGATATGCAATTCAAACAAAAAACACATGCCCCCTTTTGAGCACACAGAGCTGTAGAGCTGGATGCAGGAGGTATAAAGTGAGATCGTGGCAAAACCCCTTTAAAAGGTTAAATAAACACCAAAACCCTGTTTGCATGTGCATCATCGACTATAGAAAGACCTTTGACTGTGGAAATCATGAAAAACTCTGGTCCAGCTTGAGGAGATTGGGGACACCAGATACCAGAATACTTGAAAGTTCTAATGCCCAATACAGCAAGCCTAAAAGAAGGAGAAACTGAGGGGCAAAAGGCCACATACTTTCCTCTTCTCTATATGCAGAAGATGTCATCAGAGAAATAATATGATGATAATAAAAGTCTAATAATAGTTTGAAGGATTATCAACAACCTACATTATGCCACAGTCACAACATTGCTGCCCGAAACCATAAGGATTTGAAAACCTGCTGACAAAGAATATAGTCAGAAATTTCGATGACAACTAGTAAAATGTTAACACTTAATGAGAAGAAATAGATGTACAACAGGCTTCACTGTGCTGTGATCCAAAATTAATACCAAAAGGACGAGCAGCCAGCAGACCCGACGATTGCTCTTGGGAGAACAGCCATGAAGGGCTTGGACAGAATCTTCTGTTGCAGAGATATGTCCTTAAAGGGTTTGTCTCACAAGAGACATTGATGGTATATCGCTAGCATATACCGTCAATGTCTAGGTTCCGGATCCACCTCTGGGAATCCCAAAACCTCTTTGTTCTGAATGAAGAGCAGGTCTGTAGTCTGCCATAGACTTGAATGGGAGTTCCAAGTTTATCCAAGCGGCGATATGCCATCACTTTCTGTAGTGAGACAACCCCTTTTACAACAAAAATCCAACTGGTACAAACTATGGTATTTCCAATAATGCCGTATGGTTTTGAAGGTTGGTTGGTCAGTAAGGAATCAAGACAGGAAGAAAATTGATTCCATTTAATTATGGAGCTTGAGAAGAGTCCAAAGAGAACAAATCTATACTGGAAGCAATCAAACCTGAAGTTTCTATGGAGTCCCAGGTGAAAAGACCACGGATCTCATACTTTGGACACATCATACGAAGCAAGCTCGGCATGGTTTGAAGGTCAACGTCAAAGTAGAATAACAGCAATGAGTTGGACTGCTACAATAGAAAAAGATATGGAGGCTAAATTCTTTGTCGTTGGCCGATCCACTAAAAAACAATCATAGTTCAGAAAAATTGTTCACAGTCTCTATGAGTTGAAATTGACTCAATGTCACCTAATCATCATCACATATTTATGTCTGGACCATTGTCCTAACCAAGCATGTCTCACCTTCTGTCTGACCACTATTCCCGCATAGATTGTAAGGCTCTTGTGAGCAGGGCCCTCATACCTCTTGGTTGATCTCTTAATTTTTAGTTTTGTCAGTACTTATACCCTCTGCATTGTAACGTACTGCAGCATATGTTGGTGTTATATATATATATATATATATAAATCAAAGGCTGCTTGACAAAGGCTCCGTGAGGGAGCAGAAACGTCGCTCTTCTTTGGTATGGAGGAATAAAATACTCTTGCACCTTGAAATCTTCCTGGAGTGCTGTGGATTTTTGTCATATATATATATATATATATATATATATATATATTATATATATATATAAATATATATATATATATATATATATATAGACAGCAAAAAACAAGCAGTGGATCGGGCGCTCGTTACATTGGAAAAAGCTCTCGGTTTCAATGGAAAAAGGCTCGGTGAGATCCACCCAAACGATTACGAGTGTTGTGCCTCTAAAATAAGCCGAACAACACCACCAGGTGAGCACCTGACAATACATTTTTTTGCTTGTCTACACCATATAGACGTGCTTTCACAAGGAGCGCCACTTTCATATATATATATATATATATGATTATTATTGTTAATTTTTCACCAGATTAAAAAAAACATTTTCACGTTAAATGCAGCGTTTAGAGCTAACATGTGTGATCAGATTATTCCCATATTTGTAGCACAATATACAACTATATAGCATTTTTCTTAATTATTGGTTTGTGCATATTTTCTGAGAAATGAGTGCAGCGTCTGTTTATTTGTGTATACTCCTTGAACGTGGTGCATAGTCTGTCTTGACAATGCAAGATTAAATATAGCTCATAGATCCCCCCATCTAACAGCTGCAATTTATCATGAAAAATGGCCTCTCCAATCAGTAACTTCTATGGAGACATAAGCTTTAGAAATAAACATTGCCCTTATATGTTTTGCAAGGTTGTGGGGTATCTTGTTTCAGCCAGTCACAGAGAATACCAGCCTAGTAAGTGTGTGTGTGGGCGAGTGGGTGCTTGCTAGTCATAAATCAGCCCTTTCATCGCTTTCTACCAGGGTGTAGGACTATAGCTCATTTATCAATAAGTAATTAAAACGTAGGTAGTTACTGTCTACAGGGGAAATTGACTGGAAACCAATTAAAAAGGTTGTCCAATTTAGAAAAGTTTTTTTCAACTCACCCTATCTAGAATTAATACTTTATATTGGCAAGAGTCTAGACAGAGCTCTTGAGGACGTATATTCTGCCACAACCCCTTGACTTGAATGAACAATGTGAAAAGCTTTATTTCCTCTGTGGTGGCACTGGAGGAAAAGTTATTTCAAAGTAATGAAATTCAGGTCAACATTAAATTCAACCCAAATGTTAATGCAGAATTGATTTTTCGCAATATGCACCCAAAAAAATAAAAAATCAACAGTATCCATGACCTTGACCATAAATTGAAATTTTGAGGTTTTTTTTTACTGAGTTTGAAAGAGTTAACTTACTCATTCCCTGTTGCTTCTAGTTTGACATAACTTCTGACGTCACTTCTGGTCCAACTTCCTGTAGGTAACCCTAATGTGTAATTGGGCCTAAAATGACTTCAAATAGACGTGACATTGGAGAAACAGCACTGCAGGATAGTAGGTGCAAGGGAATGGTGAAGTTAACCTATCCTTACCCAGTACAAACAAAAACCTTAATATAGGTTTAGGGTTATGGTTATGGTTACAGTCAGGATTACGGCTAGATTTACGGTTTGGTCAGAGTGAAAAAAGTTGGGTTCTGAACATCCTGAACTTGAATTTTTTTCCTAGTTTTGGGGGAACCAAACAGTAACAAATTTGAGCAATACTATTTATAAGGAAATTTTTTTGGATTAGTGCAAGGACTATAATCTTGTCCATCATCAAAGCGACATTATGTGCTATGCATTTACTTACTGTGTTATCCAGTTATGCTCCTGTCCTTCTTGTAACACGGTCAAGTGACAGCAGCCATTTTGGAAGCAATACAGTGATCATTTAGTCAAAGAGTCACCTAGACCACATAGAAATTTATAGCCCCTATCCTTTTCTCTCTCCTTTTCATTTCTCAATCTGTGGCTACTTCTGTTACTTCAATTAAGCATCCAATTTATCGCACTCTGGAGGGAAAAAAGCTAGAAAACTGTATGAAAAATCAGAAAAACCGTCATAACTATCATCTACTTTAACAACGTTTTTATAAGTGTGGAGCTGCCTCTACAAGGAAACAACCAAGTTTTTCTAGCCCTGGACAATGCCCTCTTGAATAAACACATTTTATTTAATTTAATTTAAAGGGGTTATCGGATATTTCCAGTAACCTCTGTTTAAAAAAATAAGTGGTACTCAATTCTCCTGCAGCCAACAGAGCTCCAGCGCCCCCCCAGCAGTGACGTCACATACATTGTCCATGTTCTCTGCGCCCATGCATGCACGGGACTGCCGTGGCCAGTGATTGCCTGCATGTGAGTGTTGAACATGATAATATCACTGCTGGGGAACCAGCTTGGGACATATGAGCTGTTAGTACCAGTTATTCTTTTACTTTTCTGCAGCACTGGCCAGTATAGGTATTTCTAAAAATCCTGTTAAACCCCCTTTAAGGGGTTGTCTCACTACATGGATTGCTTTTTATATTAAAGATCTTGCAAAAACAAGTTACTTTGCAATATGTGTCAATTAACAGTGTCCTACCTATTCCTAGATGTCCCCTCTTGTATGGGCTGCGTCAGCTCCTCAGGTCGCTATAGCTACAGACCTGTTCAATCTCTCATGATAGGCTGCCAGCACTGGTTGCTATAGCTACAGACCTGACTTCTTCTGCAGCCTAGTGGACACCAGTAAACACATCCCTGAATTCAAAATGAAACCAAGAAAACAGGACTGAGGTAAGATGAATCAATGTAGTGAGACAACCCCTTTAAAGGGGTTTTCCAGCAAACCAAAATTAATTTTTTTTTTCTTTAATGGCTTGTCTGTGTCTTCATTTATTTGTATGTAATATTTTCTGTGCTTTTCCTTTGTTGTATGTAAACTCCCCCTTCTGCATCTGAGCAGCAGCATGTCCTGATTGAAATTTATTATCCATTATTCTCTGAAACTTTAACCACTTACCGACATTTGACGTACCCATACGTCATGAGGGGTTCCCGGAATTTGACATATGGTATGTCATGAGGCTCATGTAAGCTCTCAAGCGGAGCTGGCACAATCGCAGCATGGGACCAGCTTTATACTATAGCTGGTCTCATGCTGCATCACCCGCGACTGGAGCTCACTCCGGCAGCAGATGATTAACTCATCAGCTGCTGCGATCAATCGTAGCAGCTAAAGGAAGGACAGAGGGAGGAGGCTCCTTCGGACACAGGGACCAGTACACAGCAGTTCTGAAGATCACTGTTACATGTCCCTATGGGAAAAGTAAAAGAAAAAGAGTAAAAAAGTACAAAAACAGTACAAAATTAAAAAACAAAAAATAAAATTAAAACACATGCACTGCCCTTTTCCCCTTTACAAATGCCAACCGCCCCAAAACAGAAATAAAGTATTTTGTATCGCCACATGCGTAACAACCTGCCCTATAAATATGTCACGTTACTTAACCCACACGGTGAACACAATAAAAAAAAAGGAACAAAGAATTGCGATTTCCGTTCATCCTGCAGCACATAAAATGGAATAGAAAGTCATATTTATGCCAAAGTGGCACCAATGTAACAATAAAAACACCAGTTCATCCTGCAAAAATAAAACCCTTATACAGCTCGGTGTAAGGAAAAATAAAAAAGTTATGGCTACCCGAAAACAGCGATGCATAAATATTGCTTTAAACAATAAAAATACTTTTTTTTAAAAAAACGCTTCAACATTAAAAAAAACTATATAAATTGGGCATCGTCAAAATTGTATCAATCCACAGAGCAGAACTTGTCACCTATACTGCATGGTGAGCGCTGTTAAAAATAAAAAAAAACACTCCTAGGATTGCAGTATTATTTTCACCCTGACTTCCAAAAAGCTGATTTCACCCTGACTTCCAAAAAAACGATTTAAAAGCAATCAAAAAGTCTTCTTGCACAACAATGATAGAAACAAAAACATCAAATCATCCCGTAATAAACAAGCCCTTACACAGCTTCGTACACAGAAAAAAATAAAGTTGTGGCTCTCAAACTATGGCAATGCAAAAACGTGTTTTCCTTTTTGAATAAAAGTCTTATTGTGTAAAAGCAGTAAGACATAAAAAAATATACAGATTTGGTATCACTTTAATCGTGTCGACCTGCTGAGTAAAGCTAGAATGTCAATTATACTGCACGGTGACCGCTGTAAAAAATAAAAATAAAAACACTACCAGGATTGCTGTATTTTGTTCAAAATACCTCACAAATACCTTGATAAAAAGTGATCAAAGCATCATATCAACCCTATAATGATACCAATAAAATGTCAACTCATCCCGCAAAAAACAAGATATATTCATTAAGGGGTGTAGTTTCCAATATGGGGTATTTTTAGGGGTGTTTATAAAGTTTTAGCACGTTAGGGTGTCTGCAAACCTGTAATGGTGCTTCCAGACTCCAAAGTGGTCTGAGGCTTGTGGTTGAGCCAAATAGTACACTAGGGCCACATATGGGATATCTCTAAAAATGACAGAATTGGAGAAATCAATATTAAGTTGCATTTCCCTGGTCACATTTACTGTGTTCTTGTGAATAATGGATAAAAAATTAAAATTGGCCAAAAAAGTGAAATTTTTAAATTTCACCTCAACTTTGCTTTAATTTCTGGGAAATACTGAATGGGTTAATAAACTTCCTAAATGCTGTTTTGAATACTTTAAGGGTTGTAGTTTCTTAGATGGAGTCATACAGGCCCCTTAAAACCAGGTCAGAACTGGACTGCTCCCTAAAAAAAAAAATCGATGTTGCAAAATTTCTTGAAAATGTGAAAACTTACTACTAAATTTATAAACCCCCTGATGTCGTGAAAAAAAAGACGGTTAAAAAATGATGCCAACCTCCAGTAGACATATGGTAGATGCTAATTATAAACTATTTTGTGTGCAATAATAATCTTTCTTACACGCAGAAATTTTTGAACTTTGAAAATGGCAAATTTTTCCAAATTCTCACATTTTGATATTTTTCACAAATAAAAAAGGTTTGTATGGACCTAGATTTCTTACTAACTTAAAGCACAATGTGTCACGAGAAAACATTCTCTGAATCACATGGATAGTATCAAAAAAGTTATTCTCACATAAAGTGACACGTCAGATTTCAAAAATAGGGCTCTGTCAGGGAGTCAAAACTGGCTGCGGTGGTAAGGGGTTAAATTCCAGAATCCTTTGCTGTGCTTTGCCTATCTTCTTCCAGTCTTGGTGTGCGCCCCCTATTTGCTACCTAAGGTTGGAAGCCTTGGGAGGCAGGATCAAAGGACTGCCCTGGAAGAAGCCAAACCCCTTTAGTCACCTGATCCCTTGGGCTTGACACAGAGCTGTATCCTGTGTGTCCAGACACAACTGAGCTTATTGTCATCAAACAGTTAATGTAGAACTGCAAGAGAAAATGTACCATTTGTACATTATTACAAAAAGTACATTACAAAAGTACCTAACTATTGGAGCAGAGGGGGTATTAAGAAAATATTTTGTTCCACTGAACAATCCCCTTAAATTCACAGAAGTCAGTTGTTACATAAGAAGCTTATCTCTATTGAAATTAATGTCTAAACTGCAAAACAATGGACAATACAATACAAAACAAAGGTTTTGGCACTGTTTTTTTTTTTCTTTTAAAACCTCCTTAACTAGTATAATACACCTTTAAGGAAGTTTTAGGCTGTATTCATGTGTTAGGCAATTGCATAAATTTTAATCGCCAACTTAATGGTAGTAATGAGGCTTACTCATTGGAGGCAACATGTCGATATGCAGAATTCCCAATTATCGGTTGTTACCCTAAACATCTCAGCAGCCTGTCAGCGCAGCTTATTGGGTCCATCTGGTAATTCAATTCATATACTAAGAAGACCTGAGGCACAGTGTAAAATCAGTTCTCAGAAAGAGGGCTAATCTTATTCCTCCGCAATCTCTGCTATCTAACTCTGCAAATTACTTATCCTGTTTTGGAAACTGTTCTTGCTTTTTAGCATCCACTAGACTGTCCAGAAGGCAATTATCTAAATAAGTGGATTATTTTAATAGTTTATTTTGCATTGAAGTCTCAAAGCTTTTTGTTCCAGTGATTTAAAGTAAGACTCTGGCCGCAGTTTCTTCGTAGAATTTCCTTTCTCATTTGCATGTAGCTACCCTTTTCTATCCGTGCAACTCCATAACAAAACTATCCACAATGACTTGTAAGACCGAAAATGGGAATGGGTTGTAACGAAATGGACTTAAAGCCCCATAGACCACAAATGACCGTGTATGGGCTCAACAATAAAAGATTGGGTGTTTGACAAATTCTTTATCCCTGTGTTCTTCTTTCCCTATTATGCCATATCATTTGGGTGTTGATTTTTTATTTTATTTAGAGGATTACTGCAGGAACAGGGGCGTAACTACCGGGGTAGCAAACGTAGCAGCTGCCACGGGGCCCGTGCGCTTAGGGGGCCCGCGGTCCGGGGCAGCCGCTATCACGTCTGCTACCCCGGTGATGCCGCTCCTGGGCCCGCCAGCAGTGAACTTAACAGTTCACTGTGGCGGGCGCAGAGCTGAGGGGCACGGCGCATCCCGCCTCAGAATGCCCGGGCCCTCTGTCCCAAGCGTTCAGAGACAGCGCTGCCCCGTGGCCAGGGCCGTTGGCCCGGTGAAACAAGGAGGTCCGCTGCAAGCAGGCCTTCTTGTTTCAGAAATTAGCCTGCCTGTGCCTGGACACGGGCCCCGCGCCACTGCGGACTGTCCGCTGGGGCCCATGCAGCTCAGAGTGTGCGGAGGGCTGGGGCCGTGCTCCGAGTCACAGCAGCGTCTGTTACTTACTTCTGCTCCCGCAGTCTGTGAATGGAATCGGCCCCTCCCTCTCTCCCTCTGCCTGTCGGCGGGATGCCTGATCATTTAAATCACCAAAGCCCAGGCAGAGAGAGGGAGGGACAGTGAGAGTTTGTTTGTTATCTGATCTTTCAGACAAAAGCCAGTAATTACTGCTGTTTACTTTAACAGAAGCTTCCCTGGTCTTGACAGCATGATATTTATCTAATTAGCAGAAGTATGAATACATGGAGCTCATATGCTAATTACAGACAGCTTGACCAGGAAGTGACAGAGCAAAGCAGCATTATTTCATTCATGCATCCTATGAAGCTTTAAGATGAGATAACCCCTTTAAGTTTGTCCCTCTTGTCTCCTTGTATTTTTGCTCTGAGGTTTCAGCTCCTCCATCCTTCTAGCATTTTCCATCTTTCTGTCTGACTAAAGCACTGTATCCTCATTCTCTGCATCAACTCTGTAAAATTATCATCTTTTCACCTACTACTTTGGTGTAAACTACAAGATTCAGCCTGGAATAAAATCCTGTTGGTTCTTCATACACGCCAGAGCAGTCGAGTTGATCACTGTCTGACAAGTTTCTGAAGTAAGTTCACAGTTCAATATAGATTTCCATTACCACATGGGCTGAATGAACATCACACTTGCTGTCAGCATATGAAGTCAGAACATTTTAATTTCTATTTCACAGTTCTATTCAATTACAAATTACATGTAAGAGCTTTCCTTTCTCAAGCTGTGATAAAAAAGAGATGCAACTCCTGAATGGCAGGGCAGACTAACAATAGGTGCTGCAACAAATGTCTTGTCTGCAGGTAGTCTTATAACAGTGATGATCATTCTATTGTTCTCTGGACAGGGCTAGATAAAGTTTACACAACGATATAAACTGGTAGGTTAACCCCTTAACGACCGTGCACCGTCTGTTGACGTCGGCTGGTGCGGGTCGTATTTGGCGTTGCTGTAGACTACAGGGTTTGCGGCGCCCGGTGCTGCAGCAGCGCTGTGATCGGGGCTATGCTACACAGCCCCGATCCCAGAGCATTTCCAGCGAGCACCGGGGTGTGGAGGAAACCTCTGCATCCCGGTGCTTTAAACCTTTGATTGTGGCGGTGTGTTACCGCAGCGCAATCAAAGGTTTTCCCTGCTCTGTCGGGTGATTGGAACACCCGGTGACCCGACAGAGCTCGGAGAACGGCTGCACAGTTAGCCCTGTGGACCTAGAGTGGCCCCAGAGATGTCTGTGTACTAAGCCAGTGACCAGGACACACTGTGTGGTGTCCTGATCACTGCCTGTGTCAGACTGACACAGATTATAATGTATTAGCATATATGAATATGCTAATACATTACTACGTGTAAAAAAAATTTTAAAAAAAATGTAAATCAGTTCTCCCTTCAGAGGATTAGAAAAAAGTTAAAAAAACATAAAAAGTGTAAAAAAAATAAAAAAATAAAAAATAAAATAATAAATACCGTATTTTTCGGACTATAAGGCGCACCGGACTATAAGGCGCATTAACATTGAGCGCATTAACATTGAGCGCCGTTCATATATAAGGCGCACCGGACTATAAGGCGCGGCGCATTAAATGAAACAAAGTTCAGAGCGAAAGCCAAACTTTATTCAACACTTTCACAATAACTCTCAACTTGTAAAGTTGTAACAAAAATCAATACACTTACAGTACTTTTTCAGTTCATTCATCCCCCACAAATCCATCAAATTCTTCATCTTCAGTGTCAGAGTTAAACAGTTGCACGATTTCTGCATCAAGCATTCTCGGGTCCCCCTCATCATTATCTGAGTCAGTCTCGTTGCTGCTGCTTAGCTCTTCAGTGATGATTCCAGCCTTCTTGAAAGCTCGGATGATACTGGAGGCTGATACCTTCTCCCAGGCATCCACGATCCACTTGCACATAGTGGCATAACTGGCACGGCGTTGCCTCCCTGTTTTGGTGAATGTGTGGTCACCTTCTGTCATCCAATTCTCCCATGCAGCTCGCAATTTAACCTTAAATGCCCTGTTGACACCAATATCTAGCGGCTGGAGCTCTTTGGTTAATCCACCCGGAATGACAGCAAGCAGTGAATTTGTTTTCTTCACTTGGGCTTTGACAGTATCGGTCAAATGGGCACGTATGGAGTCACAGACCAATAGGGATGGGGATTGGTGAAAAAATCCATCCGGTCTCTTGACATATGTAAGCCGAGTACCGAGGGCAGGTTTACCAGAATACAGCGAAGTCACGGACAAAGAACACGACTCCAACACCGGCTCAACAGCAGGTTGTTTTACTGAACTTTCTGGAACAAGATAGTGAACAGATCCCCCAAACACAGATATACAAATACATATCTTGGGCCACTGTGCTGCACAACGCGCCGCCAGGAGTGTATCCTCTGGATGCCTGGTAACTTTACCTAACCGTAGGGTTCGGAAAGGCCGATAACCCCTTACCTTTTAATACCGTAAGCACTAACGGGAATAATTGTGTGTGGTGGTGGCTGCAGGGGCCCGTGGTACAGCACAGTAGCTTACAACTTAGATGATTCTACCCATTTCCCTCACAAAGGCACATGTGACACAAAACTTTCTCCCACAGGTGAACCGGTTCACATGGATAACACTGTGTTAGCAAGCTCTTTTCCAAGTCCTGCACAGGAAGGTGTCGTTGGATAACCCTCCTTTGGCCTGTAGCTGAACCTAACCTAACTAAACTAGTAGCAGGCCTTCCCACAGTTCTGAGCTCGTTGGCGTGCACGCATCCGCTGAGGTACCTTACAGATGGCCGGCAAATTCCTGTCCTCTGGTGCAGATCCTTGTGGATGGGATGGATGGTCTGCCTGCAGATGGTCCTCTCTGTCTCGGCAGCTTGTCCTGTTTGTCCGGGCTCTCATTCGGGGAACAACGTCTGTGTATGCAGTCAGGCTCTCCTAAGTCTCTGGACACACTCAGTCCCAAGCCTGGCAGGTTCTGGGAAGCTGGATCGTTTTCTGGCTCTGCTCCTGTGTCCTGCTGCTTGCAGCTTGCTCTCTCAGTCTCTGTTTCCTTTTTCCAAAATGGCCGACGCCATGTGAGTGTTATAACATGTGCCTCATTTGCATATCTCAGAAACCAGAAATAGCGGCCTCTTGTGGCCAAACAGCAGAATACAATTAAATACTTCACAAGTGTCATACATAGGACTTTAAATAGTGAACATAATGTGGTTGATCCACTATCCTACACATAGACCTCCCTCAGCCACTCACTCATCTTCTCCTCGTCCATCCAGCCCTTTGGGTTAGCCATTGATGATGACACCAGCTGGAAACTGTTCTTTGGGCAAAGTCTTCCTCTTAAAAATGACCATGGGTGTTAGTTTCTGGCCATAGCCTGACAGGCGAGAACCACAGTGAAAGAGGACTTCTCATGTCCTGTGGTACGTATAGAGACCGTACTGGTCCCTGTTTTCTCAACAGTACGTTGTACAGGGATATCAAAAGTGAGGGGGACCTCATCCATGTTAGTGATGTGTTCTGGCTGGATATTCTTTTCACTTATCTTGGCTCTGCAGTAGGTGCGGAAAATGGCCAGCTTCTCTTCATAATCCTTTGGCAGCTGCTGGCAGACAGTGGTTTCTGGTGCGGATGTGAGAGATTAACGCCTTTTCATGAAACGAAAGCACCATGAAGGACCACCTTGAAAGTCCTTGATCTTCAGTTCGTCGTGCTAATGCTGTGGCTTTGAAGTCTAATAGAGACAGTGGAGACGCTTCTAGCTGCGCTTCTCTGTTCAATAACCCACTGTTCTAGTTTGTCCTCCAGATGTGGCCACCTTGCTTTGTTTCCTCTGAAACTCAGTTTGGTCTTCTTTACCTGGCGCAGGGCATCTTCTTGTTTCCTCCACTTACGCACCATTGATTCATTAATGTTGAATTCTCTTGCAGCTGCTCTATTTCCATGCTCTACTGCATGACTTATAGCTTTAAGCTTAAAATCAGCATCATAAGCATGTCTCTTAACAGGAGGCATTTTTCGGGTAGTGGGTATAAAAAATTTACAGTACGGTATTGAATGCACAGACAATGTTGAAACACAGAGCTGTACGTAACACCGCACGTAGTGACGCTTCTGACTATGGTAGCCGTATAGGCCATTCTTCATTTTTTCATGCCGTATTGCCGCCACGGATTGCAGCTGCAATACGGCCGGATTTACAATGGTCCTGCCACTTATTGTGCCTTATTTCGCGACGGAATCACCCGCTGTAAAGAATGGGTTGTAAATCCGGCGCGAAATACGCGCCAGTGGCACTTATTTGCAACTGATTTGCAACTGATTTCGGAACGTATTTACTATTGTAAATCAGTTACAAATCAGTTGCAAATCAGTTACAAATCAGTGTCACTAAATTAGCTGTAAATACGTTCTGAACTAAGACTGAAAACTGAAAGTGAAGAATTGATTCATATATAAGGCGCACCGAACTATAAGGCGCACTTTCGTTTTCTGAGAAAATCTTAGACTTTTATGTGCGCCTTATAGTCTGAAAAATACGGTATTTAATAAAAAAAATTGTGCATAAATTACACACACAAAAAACCCTACACATATTAGGTATCCACACGACCGTAATAACCTGTAGAATTAATCTAACAAGTTATTAAGTGTGAAATGTGAACGATGTAAAAAAAATGTAAAAAAACAAAAAATTAAAAAAATAAATAAAACAATTCTGCCATTATTTATAAGTGAACTTAAAGGGGTTGCCTTGCTACAATGATTGGGTTTTAATTAAAAGATCTTTAAAAAAAAATCAGCATTGCAAAATATGTTCATTACAAATGTCCAACTGAGTTTGAGTAAGCCCTGAAAGTAGGAGTACGTCAGCTTCTAAAATCTCTATAGCAGCCAACCTGTTGATCCTTATCTCACTGGCTGTCAGGTCTGATGACTCATCACCTTCAGAATACAGGTCAGAGCAGAGAGCCCCTCCAGCACAGAATGCTTCTGTAGTGGAGGGAGGGGGAGGGCTCTGGCTTCTGTGTCTGTGCTGCCTGGATTAACCCTGTGTGTGCCTGCTTCCTCCTGCTCTCTACACAGATTGAGAAGAGCAGAGGTGAGGCTGATCAATAGATGTGACAGTAGTGACCCTATGTGTTACTATATTCATGATGTGTCTGTGGAGCTGTGACTATTCTAATACTATACAGATCAGGGGGCATGTGAATGCTTCATGCTCTGCTGTACTAGTGACACATCCTGAGTGTAGTAACACTTCACAGCTGCCCTGTGTCTGTTCTGACAGGGTCTGTTTGTTGCTGGAGATGTGCAGATTTGTATGCTAAGCAGGGGGTATAGGAACACTTGCATCCCCCCTGCTCTGCTATTAGCATACACAGCTTCACAGACCTCTCCACACTCATAGATCAGCCCTCTCTCTATGTCTCCGTGGAGCTAACAATACAGCTGATCCAGGAGCCTGCAGCAGACCTAGGCAGGCACACACAGGGTTAACTCTGGCAGCAAACCCCCTCCCCCCCCCCCTCCACCCCACGGCAGTATAGAAGTTATAGAGGAGAGCGGTCTGTGTGCTGAGGGGGGGGGGGAAGAGGGAGGAGAAGAGGCAGACAAGAAGCATGCCCCTCAATTCAACTGCCAGGCACAGAGATAGGCTAAAAGCTTGTAATGAGACAACTCCTTTAACTATGTCCCTCATAAAGTAAAACTTATCTCAAATAAAATGAGACCTCATCCAACTGCATCACTGAAAAAATAAAAAAGTTACAACTGTTGAAACGCAAGGAGGCAAAAACTAAAAAAAAGTTCTGGTCATTAACTACTTTTCAGGCCTGGGAGTTAAGGGGTTAAAACAAACTAACTTCAATGCACACCATGCACCAGGGCTCCTCTTCACCCCATGCCAATGCTAAATATTCAACAGCACAGCGTACCAACGTTATTGCAAAATTGCAAAAAGTGTAATAGAAAGAGTTATAGAGTTGAATTTACCGTGCTGTGTGGTGGTAACCATGTAGTACTATTGGGAGTAAAAGCAGTTCAGGCAATGGACTTAATAAAAGTCCAGTCTCAGAACATTATGTCTGTTGAAGTTTCCCTGGGTATACAAGATCCCAAACCAAAAGCAGATGATTTTCAGAAAATAAAAACTGAGTATGCTGATTTATTTGAAGGTGATGGTTGCTTGGAAGGTAACTATAGGCTAGAAATTGATAACACATTGCAGCCTACCAGATTACCTACAAGAAGAGTGCCTGTAGCTTTGACCCCTTAAGGACCCTGGACGTATGAGTACATCCCAGGGTCCATAAGGGGCTTTGCAGGGGGATCGCTCCACGACCCCCCCGCACAGATGCCGGGTGTTAGCGGCTAATCGGCGCTAAAACCCGGCCGATACAGCGCGAACGGGCAGCATCGCCCGCCTGCGCTGTTTAAGATGGCCGCGGCGTCTGAATGAATTAAGATCGGTGCCCCGCACCGATCTTGAGGGTGATCGGCATCGTCGCAGCATAGCTGTAGCGATCCGACCCCCGGACATGGCAGTGGGGAGCCTTGGGAAGGCTCCTGTCACTTCCTGTCACTTCCATGTCCTGGTTTGCCCCACTTGACGGAAGACAGGAAGTGGGGAAACCGCCATCTTGGTACAGTCTAATGCATTGCATAGGCAATGCATTAGACTGTATTGACAATCGCGCCAACTAGTGGTCAAGCACCATAGGTGGCCTCAATGTTAAAGTAAAAAAATAAATATAAAGTTTTACAGTACAAAAAAAAATATTAAAAGTTCAATTCACACCCCTTTCCCCATTTTAGAAATAAAAACAATAAAATTATAAAAAAGTTACACATATTTGGTATTACCACGTCCGAAAAAGTCCGATCTATAAAAATATAACATCATTTATTCCGTGCGCTGAACACCGTAGAAGAAAAAAAATTCCAAATGGCAAAATTGCGTTTTTTTATTCCCTTTACGTCACTTAAAAAATGGAATAAAAGTGATCCAAAAAGTCGCATACATTCCAAACTGCTAGCAATAAAAAGTACACTTCGGCCCGCAAAAAATTCACCCTCACTGACGTCCGTAGGTGTTGGTACAAAAAAGTTATTGGTTGCACAAAATGGCGCCACGGCGCAAATTTCAAAAATAGAAAAAATTTGGAATTTTTTTACGGTACCAAAACATGACGGAAACTCTACATATTTGGTATTGCCGGATGCGTATCAACTTATAGAATACAGATAACACATTGTATTGACCGAAGATTGAGTGCCGTAAAAGCAAAAGCCCCGCAAACATGGCGAAAATACGTTTTTTTTTACAATTTGTCCCACTTGGAATTTTTTTGCGGTTTCCCAGTATATTCTATAGTACAGTGAATAACACCATTAGAAAGTACATCTTGTTCCGCAAAATAAAAGCCCTCATATATCTCTGTAGGTGGAAAAATAAAAAAGTTATGGCTCTGGGAAGGCGAGGAGGGAAAAACGAACGTGTCAAAAAAAAAAAAAAACCCCGGGTCCTTAAGGGGTTAATGCAACCACTGCAGGATTTATAGAGGCGAGGCATGATAGCACCAGTCCATAGGAGAACAGATTGGATCAGCAGTTTGACCATAGTGCAGAAACCATCAGGCAAGATAAGACTATGCATTGATCCTAAGCCACTCAATAAGGCACTGACAAGACAATAGAGGAGGCCCTACCAGATCTCTCAACGGCTCCAATATTTTCTGTCTGTGATGTTAAAAATGGATTCTGCAATGTGGAACTGGATTAAGCATCAAGTTTATTGATGACAGTTTCTTCTCCATTTGGATGCTATAAATGGCTGAGAATGCCCATAGGAATAAAACCTGTTCCAGAGGTGTTCCAATAAAAATTGATGCAGGCTTTGGAAGGACTTCCTGAAGTAAAAACTATAGCAGTTGACATATTAATAGTGGAAGAAAGTGAAGATATAGAATCTGCAATCACGGATCATGATCAGAAGATGATAACATTTTTGAACAGATGTAGAACAAAATAAATAAAGCTGAACATAGACAAATTCAAACTAAAAATTACAGAGGTTCCATATATTGGACATCTTCTGACCTCAAATAGCGTGAAAGTCTATCTGGACAATGTGAGAGCAATACAAGATTTGCCTACCCCTACTGATGTTTATGGAGTACAATGATTATTGGCCAGCATAAATTATCTTTACAAATTTTTCAGCCAACTGTCATACATGTGTGAGCCACTGAGACAATTAAAGGGGTTTTATCGCAACAAAGATAATATCTCAGATTATGGGGACAGTAAAAATAAGCACTTTTGTAATTGGTTTGCATTACCTCAGTCACTTAGTATAGTAGATATGAGCTTTTCTGCGCATCTGTTTTCTATTTCTGCTGCTGCTAATCGGAACACGCCCCCTTTTCTGTGATTGGCTAGTTGGGACACGCCCCTGGATGGATTCCGACACCCCTCCACCCCCCGGACATGCCCCCTGCACTGGGATAGGCTGACTGACATTTCATTCAGTCTGTTGGTATACGCCCCCAGACAGGAAACGCCCCGGACACACCCTCTGAGCTGTGATTGACTGCCTGCACTCTCTGTGTTTACTTTCCTCTGAGCTGTTAAAACCAAAAGTAAAACCAGCTAGGTGAGAGGGCTGCTGGCTCTATACTCATCTCCCAGCTCTAAGGTGAATGATCTGACTATTTACTGACTGTTTAACTTATAGATCCCCTCATATAACACAGTCTTATGTCCTGTGTTCCCTCGATATACCACAGTCACACAGTCTCCTGCCTGATAACAGAGAGGAAGGTGGGTGCGGTGTGCATTCCTCACATGTGTTTCATCAGTTCAGGCTGTGTGTATAACTGGTTATAGCACAGCAAGGAACTTGTGGAGCCTGAAGATGAAGGTTCTGCAGACACAAAAGTACACTGCAGGAGGTTGCAGATCTGTTCTGGCCAGACAACCCTCCCCTTCTACTGCAAATACAGAATGATGATGTCACATCTCTTCAGTGAGGAGAGACACGCCTGCTGAGTGGAGAGACTCGCCCCTGAATTTCAAATTCAATCTCATAGAATTAGCTGAAGAGCACGAACACTTAAACCAAAAAAGATGTGCTCTTTGAATGGACAGAAAGCCGGGACTCTTCTTTCCAGTCAATAAAGAAGGCTAATGCAGACTGCAGTTTTTTTTATTCAGATGGAGAAGTGGTGGTGCAAGGTGATGCTTCAGAAAAAGGCATGGGAGCCACATTATTGCAGACCAAACAGCCATTCACCTTTGAAAGCAAAGCTCTAACAACAGAGCAGTGATATGCTTAAATTGAGAAAGAACTACTGGTTGTCCAAGAAGAGTTTTGCTGATTGCAGATACTCTTAGCTTACTTACCTGTCACAAATGAGGAAGAGAATGACGATGAAACCTTCAACTTGTGTGATTACCTTGCAGTGTCAAAAGCTAGAATGAAACAAATACAGATGTGCACAGAGAAGGATTAAATTCTCCAGATCTTAAAGGGGTTGTCTCGCTACAATGATTGGGTTTTAATTAAAAGATCTTTAAAAAACAAGCAGCTTTGCAATATATGTTCATTACAAATGTCCTACTGATTTTGAGTTAGCCCTGTTAGTATTACTACATCAGCTTCTCAAGTTTCTATAGTAGCTGACCTGTTGAAATTTTTATCTTACTGGCTGTCAGGTCTGAATGACTCATCACCTTTGAAGAGACAGGTCAGAGCAGAGAGCCCCTCCCACACAGAATGCTTCTGTAGTGCAGGGAGAGGGGAGGGAGGACTCTGGTGTCTGCTGCCTGGATTAACCCTGTGTGTGCCTGCTTCCTCCTGCTCTCTACACAGATAGATGTGACAGCAGTGACCCTGTCTGTTACTATAATCATGATATGTCTTTGGAACTGTGACTATACTAATACTATACAGATCAGGCATGTGAATACTTTATGCTCTCCTGTATTAGTGAGACATCCTGAGTATAGTAACACTTCCCTTGTTGTTGCTGGAGATGTGGAGACTTGTAAGCTAAGCAGGGGATATAGGAACACATGCATCCCCTCTGCTCTATTAGCACACCACTTCACATTCCTCTCTACACTCATTCCTCTCTACACTCTCCTGTAACAGACCTAGGCAGGCACACACACAGGGTGAACTCTGGCAGCAAACCCCCCCCCCCCCCCCCCCCCCCCTGTATAGAAGTTACGTAGCTGCCTGTGTGCTGATGGGAGGGGGGAAGAGGGAGCAGAAGAGACAGACCAAGAAGCACGCCCCTCAGTTCAACTACCAGGCTCACTGACAGGCTGAAAGCTCGTAATGAGACAACTCCTTTAAAGACTGTCATCTTGCAGGGCTGGCCATAGTACAACCAACATACTCCAAGAGAAGTTTCCTTCGACATAAGAAATGAACTGTCAGTGCAGCAAGGTATCATGTTTAAAGGAGATATGGCTATCAGAAGAGACAGTCTGAAAAAAGTTCACTCTTCTCACTTAGGCATGGAAGGATGTCTACGTCAAGCCATGAATGAATAAACACATTAATAATGATATAGCACATGTGAAATATGTGCATCCTGCTGTAACAAGCAACCGAAGGAGACATTGCAACCACATGAAATTCCACATAGGAGATGGTCAAAAAGAGGAAAAGACTTGTTCACCTGGAATGAAAAAAGAATAACTGATAACAGTAGACTATTTTTCTAACTTCTGGGAGGTTGACTATTTGCAGGACACAAGTGCGAGCACAGTGATTAAAAAACTCAAGGCCCATTTTCTCAGGTATGGCATTCCAGATATCTTTTTTTCTGACTATGCTGCTCATTTTACATCAGAAAAGTTCCAAACATTCAGCAACATATGGGAATTTGAACACCAGATGTTTTCTCCAAGATATCCTCAGAGCAATGGAAAAGCAGAGTCAGCAGTAAAAACAGCAAAAAGCACAAAGCACAAGCACAAAGCAAAACAGGCAGATACAGATGTATATCTGTCTATACTGGATCACAGAAACACACCCACCCAACACCTAGATAGCAGTCAGGCACAGAGGATCCTGAGTAGGCATTCATCATCTTTCCACTGTCTCACTCCATCCCTCCACCTGATCTCTTTATCACAGTCAATGGCTACACTCTCTCACCAGCTCCACAAGTCCGCTGCCTTGGGATAACCCTTGACTCCAATCTGTCCTTCAAACCGCACATCCAAACCCTCACCTCTGCCTGCCGCCTCCACCTGAAAAATATCTCCCGTATCCGCTCATTCCTTAACTTCGAAAGCACAAAAATGCTGGTCCATGCCCTCGTCATCTCACACCTAGACCATTGCAACATCCTTCTCTGTGGCCTCCCAGCTAGCACCCTCGCCCCCCCTCCAATCCATCCTTAACTCTGCTGCCCGTCTGATTCACCTCTCTCCTCGATACTCCTCTGCCTCTCCCCTCTGCCAATCCCTTCACTGGTTTCCCATTGCCCAGCGACTCCAGTTCAAGTTAGTAACCTTGACCTACCAGGCTCTCCATAACCATTCTCTTCTATACATATCTGTCTTAATCTCCAGATACCTCGCCTCACGCAATCTCCACTCCTCACAAGACCTTCTTCTCTGCATTCCCTGTGTCAGCTCCTCATACAACCGTCTCCAAGACTTCTCCCGTGCTTCCCTCATACTCTGGAACTCACTGCCCCAACACCTCAGACTCTCCCCCACTCTCACTAGCCTCAAAGATAACCTGAAAACCCATCTCTTCAGGATTGCCTATAACCAACAATAACCCTACTGTCCCTACACTATCCACAACCATGTCTGCCCCTCACCTTCTGTCTCTTCCCACCTTCCTTGTAGAGTGTAAGCCCTCACGGGCAGGGACCTCTCTCCTTCTGTACCAGTTGTTAGTTATTAATTTGTCACTTGGTTTGACCTATGTTATGTATGAAACCTTAATGTACAGCGCCCTGGATCCAAGGGCGCTCAAAAATAAATAATAATAATAATAGGCATACAAAGATGCTCTTATCAGCTGCTAGTCATCTGTTCAAGCCAAAGTTGGTCGGAAACATTAAAGCTAAACTAAAGAAGAATAAAAGTAGGCAAGCTTGCTATTAAAATACGTCTGCAAAGGATCTGCTTGATCTCAAGGAATGATCAAATACAGGTGCAGCCAAGGAGTAAATACGACAAACACTGGCAAAAGGCAAAGGTTTTTCAGAAACTAGGACCTCGGTCCTACAAAATTGTAACAGAAAAAGGAAGACTAAGGAGAAATCGGAGATATTCGAAGAAAACAATACAACAAGATGATTGTTCTTCTGTTTTCTGAACAGAACAGTATCCTGACACCCAAGACAACGAGGCAGCAAGTACAAGCCAAGAACCAACAGGTACTGCTGATCATCATTGTGAGAATTCTGGCCAGAGACAGATAATATCAGAAGGCAGATTACCAGAAACAGAAGAACAAGATATAGACAGTGACACTTTTTATGTAATTAGAGCTGGCAGAATGATCAGAAAGCCTGCCCAACTCAAGGAATATATCTAACTTTACTGTATTATAGTTACCTCTAACTTGGTCATGTTTATTATTGTTCTTCCAGTTTAAAGAGAAAGGATGTTTCAATATGTTATATGCTGTGTGGCCTCTATGGGTCTCACTACTTGAATATGTGTACTACGATGACATTGCAACTTATTGGTTCAGTGGTCAGGGACCTGATCAGACACATGTGTAATGGCAGCTAACACCTCATGTAACAAGTGCCTGAAGACATCGTCAGAGTGTGATCCATCATAAGCAACAACTAACAGAACTCAACACATGAAAGGATAATGGGTTAATCTTTTTCTTCACACTTATCAGGTCCTGCTGATCCATGTCAGACTAGGGTGCCACCAGAGGAGTTGATTCTGGAGACCGACCGGTATAGTTGATTTTGGGGCCCACCAGTAGAGTTGATTATAGAGACCCACCCTATAGCTACTGCACATGTCTTTTATACTCTGCCTCTTGCTTTTTGCCTCTTTTTGTCTGCCTTTCTGCCAATAATGTAAATGCAGTTGAAAAGCAACTCCAGGTCTGCAATGCATAAGGGCCCATCAGTGGATTCCCCTGTGGACCAGTCCAAGCCTGCTGCTGATAAAACTTATACCTCTCAGGCCCTTAGTATGCCTGGAAGAGAACCGTCAAGAAATCCTCACAAGGGAAAAGAGAGTTTTTTTAAAAAAAAAAGTACATAAAAAAGTCACACAAAAAAATTCCTTGTTAATATGTGAAAAATTGATAGTAGTTTCCCTTTAAGTTTCGTTGAGAATCATGGGTTAATATAGTGTATGTGTGTTTTTTGTAACCCCTTACCAACATTGGACGTACCTTTACATCCTTGCTGAGAGGGACTTTTTGCAAATGGATGTATAGGTATGTCTTGGACATCGTGTAGGCTCACCCGCAAGATCGAAGCATGGAACCAGCTGTATATTACTGCTTTCTTGGGGTTATACTAGATTCCGATCTATCCTTCATTCCCTATATCCAATCGCTTGCCCTATCCTGTCCCCTGCACCTCAAGAACATCTCCAGAATCCTTTGGAAATAACCCAGACTCCCATTGTTGCTCTTTTTCTTTCTCGTCTTGACTACTGTAACTGTTTATTGGTCTCCCTCCTAGTAAACTCTCCCCTCTATAATCTGTCCTGAATGCAGCAGTCAGGCTCATCTTTCTTTCCAGTCGCTATACTGATGCCTCTACGCTGTGTCAGTCATTGTACTAGTTGCCTATTCAGTACAGAATACAACATAAACTCATCACTCTCACCCGTAAAGCTCTCCACAGTGCTGCACTCCTTACATTTCCTCCCTCATCTCTGTCTACCACCCTACCCCGTCTTTCTGCTGCTGTTCTAAGATTACATTCCTCAATCATCTGAACCTCCCATGCCCGTCTCCAAGATTTCACATGTGCTTCACCGGTTCTCTGGAACATGCTAGTGCAGGTGATCAGGCACTCGTAACCCTCATAGTTTTAAGAAGGCCCTGAGAATACATATTCTCAGCTTGGCCTACCAAGTTCCCTAATTGCCAACCCCCCCACTTTCTAGAGCACACATTTCTGTCACTCCCTACACTTTATGTAATTATAAGCCATCCTCGCAACAAAGTCTTTTCAAGACATAAAAACCTTTTTATTTCAATAACATCAATAAAATCGCATTAGCTTCTTATATTGAAACATAGTAGCTTAGACATATACTTGCTGCGAATTGCTGTGCAGTCACTGCTTGTAATTCATGCCCAATCTAGGGTCTCAGTATCAAGTATTCCACGGTAATCATCAGTGGCCGGGAGTTCCGTGTCCGTGCTGCCGGGAATATGTGCAAGCAATCTTGATCAGTCAAAGATTTTTCTTTTTCTTTTCTTTACCCTATACAGGGCTACGAGAGGAGCAACAGAGCGTCCGGGCAGTCAGTCAAGCTGCATGCATTGCGACGTTTCGAGGAGATCACCTCCTCTTTCTCAAGCATGTGCAGGTATGCTCTTTCTCAGCTATATAACATTAATTAGAAACATCTGTGTTACTATTTTCAAAACAGATTCATTCATTGTTAAAATACATAAAAACATGATCTACAAATAGGCCTTTAAGCTGAAACTTTCATTTATGCCTTTTGGGGCTATGGATTCAAGATGATGTATCCAGAAGGCTTCTCTCTGGAGTAATCTCTTTTTAAGCAGCTGCGGGTCCCTGCAATTTATTTTCTCTAAAGTGCACCAACGTAGTTCTGATATCCTATGTCCTGCCATAGAAAAATGCCTGGCTAATGATTTTTCTCCATAGTTTTTCCCACTTTCTTCCTCTTTCATTCCTTTCTAATCGATGTATTGTCTAATCAGACATTTATGTTCATTTAACCTTATTAATACAGCCCTGCTCGTTTGTCCTCTATAGATTTTACCGCAAGGACATTTGATCATATACACCACGGCGTTTGTATCGCAGGCATTATGTCCTCTAATTTTAATAGGAATTCCTTTCATTGGATGGTTGATTTGATCTCCTTTTATTATTGCTGAGCAATGTTGGCATTTGCAACAGGCAAATGTCCCTAATTTGACTGTGCTAAGGGTTGTCTGAACTGAGCCTTGCGGTTTCTTTTTTATATCTGCTGTTATTAGCTGTTGTCCTAATATTTTTCCTTTTTGATAAATCATGTATGGTGGATTTTTAAATAATGGTCCAAATTTCGGATCTGCCTGTAGAATTTTCCATTGTTTTTTGATCGCATGTTTAATAATTCCTGCATGGTGATCATATGTAGAAAGGAAGATAAAATTATCGTTCCTCTTTTTTGGTTTCATTTTTAACAATTCTTCTCTAGGGATAATCGATACTGCATTCTCTATTTCCTCAAGTTCTTTCTGGGTATATCCCCTATCCTGGAATTTTCTAAAAAGTTTTTCTCTATTGACAAGATATTGATTTTCACTAGAGCGGATTCTTTTTATTCGTATAAATTGAGATTTTATGATCCCCTTAAACGTTTGAGGGGCATGTTGGCTAGAACGGTATAAAAGATTGTTACAATCAGTTTCTTTTGTATATAAAGTTGTGGTTAAGCTATTTCCTAAAAATTAGAGGACATTATACCTGCGATACAAACGCCGATACAAATGAATGAATCTGTTTTGAAAATAGTAACACAGATGTTTCTAATTAATGTTATATAGCTGAGAAAGAGCATACCTGCGCATGCTTGAGAAAGAGGAGGCGATCTCCTCGAAACGTCGCGATGCATGCAGCTTGACTGACTGCCCGGACGCTCTGTTGCTCCTCTCGTAGCCCTGTACAGGGTAAAGAAAAGAAAAAGAAAAATCTTTGACTGATCAAGATTGCTTGCACATATTCCCGGCAGCACGGAACTCCCGGCCACTGATGATTACCGTGGAATACTTGATACTGAGACCTAGATTGGGCATGAATTACAAGCAGTGACTGCACAGCAATTCGCAGCAAGTATATGTCTAAGCTACTATGTTTCAATATAAGAAGTTAATGCGATTTTATTGATGTTATTGAAATAAAAAGGTTTTTATGTCTTGAAAAGACTTTGTTGCGAGGTTGGCTTATAATTACATAAAGCTGGATTAAGATAGAGGTGGAGATCTATCTATTGAGCCAACTGCTGACATATACATAAAATAATATAAGTGGTATAATACGCTTTTGAAACTCCCTACACTTTGGCATTTATCTATATATAGCTGCACGGTCTGGACGGCAGGTTCATCCAATTTTTATGTAAACCACTCCAATTTTATGAAACACAACAGGACCATTGTGTAAACCAAGCACTTCTCACCTTTTGTCTCACCCATACACCTTAACAGATTGTAAGCTCTCATGAGCATGGCCCTCACACCTTGAGTCTCATCTGTAAGTAGCTTTTTACTGTATAATGTCTGTCTTTTTGTCTGTACTTATAGCCTCCAAATTGTAAAGTGCTGCAGAATATGGTGGCGCTATATAAATAAAGATTAAAGGGGTTGTCTCGCTTCAAAGATTAGCTTTCAACATGTTGGTATCACAAAATGAAGACATTTTCCAAATATATTGCGTTTTTCATTTTTTTTTTGTTAAGGAGCTACAAGTGATTTTATCACCTCCTGTGCTTTCTCTGGTTCCCCAAGGAACTGACCTGTGTATTCCTTTTCCCCCTTGCTGTTTGTTCTAACTAATAGCAGGGAGTGACATCATCTCACAGGTTCAAGCCAGCAGTGTGAGAGCTTGTGTGTTATCTGATCTTTCAGACAAAAGACAGTAATTACTCTACTGTTTACATTAGCTCAGCAGCTTCTCCAGACCTCAGAGAAGGTAATTTATCTAATCTAGACTAATAAACAGAGAAGTCTGAATACATGGAGCTCATATGCTAATTACAAACAGCTTGAAGTGACAGAGCAAAGCAGCATTATTTCATTCATGTATCCTATGAAACTTTGAGATGAGACAACCCCTTTAATATTATTATCGTGTGAATGCAGTAAAACATAAAAAATATATGCACATTGGGTATTGCTGTAATTGTATCGAGCTGCTAACTAAATCTAGCTGCTACTTATACCACACGGTGATCACTGTAAAAAATAAGAAACACTACCAGGATTGCTGTATTTTGTTCATCCTGCCCCCCAAAAACCTTGATAAAAAGTGATTAAAGCATTGTAGAAACCCCAGTGAAAACGTTAGCTCATCCTGCAAAAAATAAGTCCTTATTTAGCTCTGTATACGGAAAACTAAAGAAGTTATGGCTGTCAGACTATAACATAAAAACGCAAATGTTTTGCATTATTTACAGCTCGGACTTTATATTGAGGTCTATGATGATGATTTACAGTCAGATTTTTGTGGATTCTAAATACTGAATCCACTTAAAAATCCCACTGTAAACCAGTCCCATGTAGATGTAGTCATAAGGTCTATTAAATGAAGAGGTATGGAACTGTCTCTCAACTAACCGTCTGCTTTATCTCTTCAGACAAACTCTTTCTCTTCAGTTTACCAGGTTTCCTCTCTTCCTGTGTTTTCTTCCGATGCTTTTGTGGCACCAAGGCTCGGACTGGCTCACAGGGGAGCAGGGGAGACCACTGGCCTTTTGGACATGGTGGGCCCCTGAACATGGAGGGCGTGGATCTGCTTTTCAGAGACAAGGGCAGAGAAAAAGAGGCAGAATGCAAGAGTCATGTGTAGTATGTGTAGCTGTAGAAAGGGCCCCATGAATCAACTTTACTGGTCGGCCCCAAGAATCAACAAAATTGGTGGCACAAGGCACCCCAGTCTGTCAGTGGTGCCACCTACTGTGTTGACAGGAAACTGTCATCTCCAGGTCTACATGCTGATGATATAAGGGTATATTCACATGAGATTTTTCAATTCCAAAAACAGATTGAAAAGAGCTGCGTAAAACATATCCAAAGACGTACCCAAAGTATGCTTGGATACGTTTTGGCTGCAACAGAAACGCACCCTATAGCTTTAAATAGGGCGCCTGCTGCGTAAAACGGATCAATAATTGACATGTCACTTCTTTGAGCAGGTCCGACGCATCAGAAAGACGCATGTAAAAATGCATCGTCTGAACGCGTGTGTGTTCTACATCAAAACTAATGTAAAGCACAATGCACATTGTCAGATGCATGTTTGGGTCCGTTTTGGGTCTGAAACCTGGATCCAAACATGCATCTAAAAAACGTCGTGTGAACATATCCTAAGGCTAAGTCTACACGGTATTGGACAAAAAGCTCACTGAAAACCAAATCCTAAAACCATTCACAAAACTGAGTTTTTTGCCCACTGCATGTCAAAAGCTGCTGAAAAAATGTCCATGGTGCCTTTTGCATTTTTTTTTGCATTTTTAGCATTATAGTTGCTATGCATTTCTGCAAAAAAACTCGCCAAAAAAGTGCCAAAAAAAGTCCGGCACTTTACATAGACTCCAATAGTAAATTTTCTGCCCTGCTCTGGCATTTTTTGCAACAGGTTTCAAAAAACGACCAGCAGTAAAAATTAGCAGAAAAAAAAAAGTTCTGTGGAGACAACAGAACGCTTTTACTATACAAGTCTATGGGATCTGTTTTTAGTTGTTATTTCAGTGTTTGTAGAAAAAGAAAAACGCTGAAAAAAGGACATTTGTGTATGTAGTGGAGACATAGCCTAAGGCTTACTTGGACGTGGTTTTGGATGAAGTTTTCAGGGCCGTTCCCGCTTCCAAAACCTCGCCTGAAACACGCTTCTTCAGAAGAGGTTTTAGGGCTTGTCCACACGGGTTTTGCCTCCGTATTAATATACGCTTTTTAGATTTGTCTCAGGGACCAACAGGACCGGCCCAGAGAAGCATCTAACAATTAGCAGTGAGTTTATCACTGCCGGCAACGAGGAACACGCAGCAGCGTTCACATGAGAGATCGCCACCGCATGTTTGCCCTCCGCCTGTCGGGTCCGCTTTACAGACCCGATCAGAGAATTGCATGTAAATTGTTAGCTGCAAATACGCGCCACTGACAATGCATGTCTATGGGGCCAGCGTGGTGCCAAAACACCTGGCGTATTGCGGCGCATACTATACGCACCGCACTATGCCATGTGAACATACTCTAAGGCTATGTTCACACGGAGTAATTGCGGGGCGTACAGTACACCCCGCAATTACGCCAGTGTTCGGGGGCTCGTACATTCGTGGGGCGGGTGGGGGGCGGCCCCATAGACTGCCATTACTCGTGGCGTGTAAGCGCCATGAATAAATTACATGTCACTTATCTCCCCGCGTGTACAATACGATTTTATTGTACGCCTGGGGAAAAGAGGCGTAATCCATAGTTCTCTATGAGAACTGTGGATTACCGTAATGACTGGGGCGCATTTCACTCGTATTAGAGCGCAGTACTAAATACGTGGCGAAATGCGCCCCAATTTAAGCCGTGTGAACATAGCCTAAGACTGAAAGTTCAGTGCTCTCTGTGGACAGCCTGTTGGAGAACAGAGGAGCTAAGCAGATTGATTTAAATATGTGCGAGGAAAGATTTGGTATAACTTGTGTTTTTTTTTAATGTTTCATTATTTTGGGTTTATGAGTCCAGCGGGCGGGGTTAATTACTAATTGGCTAATCACTAATCTTTTTAGACTGATTCATAGGGGTAGGATGTCAGTCACTCAGTAGGAGAACCTCCTAAGCCCAAAATGACCAGAGGCTTAGGTCCAAATTTACAAGTTATACTGAATATTTCCCCACAAATATATATGTCAATCTGTCTATTTCAGTGCTATAACTACTACCCATACTGCATTTTTTGATATGTCAGCCTCGTATCAATCCACCGCTTCTCTGTTTACCTTCTCCTTCTATATTTTTCCAAGAACCTGGTCTCTTCAATTACCAGTATAAGTTGCACTCCATGTACTTCAGTTCTGTACATGCACGGATATTTCCTGGATGACTGACTCATGAACCTGAATGCTAGCTACTTTTCTTGATATGTCACCCATATTCCACCCCTACTTTCTCATATATTGTAAACTCTTGCCAGCAGTTACCTCACTCCTATGAATTGCTGACTAGTTTGTCGTTCTGTAATGTCTAATCTTATTTGTACATTTACCCTCTGAATTGTAAAATGATGCGGAATAGGTTGGTGCTATATAAATTATTGCTACTAATATCTAAACTCAGTCCTAAAGGGGATAAAAAAGCATTTGAAGAAAGGTCAATTTTAAAATAAAGTGAATTTAATTTATTTATATAGCACTGTTAGGCTATGTTCACCGGCATAATTGCGCCCCGCAATTACGCCGGGACTATGGGAGCTCTCGCCGACACCCGCGATATGGTGGGCCGGCAGCCCGCCGGCCACATAGACATTCATTACTAGCGGCGCGTATTGACATTTCACTTATCTCCCCCCGCGGCGTATTGTGTGAGCGGGGAGAGGAGACGTAATCCATAGTTCTCTAGGAGAACTGTGGATTACCGTAATGACTGAGACATCTCTAGCCCCGTACTTAGCGCAGTACGGCGAAATACGGCCGAAATACGTCCCAGTTTAAGCCGTGTGAACATAGCCCTAGGCTGAATCCACAAGGCAACTATAAAATACAAGTTGGATTCCATAACAGAATCCGACTATATTTTACAGTTGGTTTTCGGCACAGATTTTGCGGTCCGTTTTCGGATACTTCCGTCCCATTGAAATTGAACCGTACATTTTCCTATGGAAATCCAGCAGAACAATGTACATGTTCTAAGTTTTTTGACACGGATTTCAAATTTGAAATCCGACTTAAAAAAATCCGAGCTATGTAGACTGCAGCTTGGATTTTCTATTGAGGTCTATGGGAATGATTTACAGTCATATTTTGATGGTTTTCAAATCCGGGTTAAAGGGAATGTGTCATCAAAAAATGACTTATTGTTTAACTCACGTTTTTATGTTAAACACATTTTTTAGGAATTTTTGGTTATTTTTCTTAAATTTTCCATATAATTTTCAATATTTTTTAATAATTCTTAAAGGAGTTGTCTCACTACAGGCTTTCAGCCTACTTCAATGTGTCTGGCGGCAAAGGATTTTTGAATTCAGGGGCGTGCTTCTTGTCTGCCTCTTCTCCTCCCCCCTTCCCCCCTTACCCTCAGCACACAGACAGTTCTCCTCCTGGGACTGCAGTAACTTCTATACAGCAGGGGGAGGGCGAGGGGGGTTTGCTGCCAGGGTTAACCCTGTGTGGGCCTGCCTAGGTCTGCTGCAGGCTGCTGAATCAGCCATACTGTGATGTGGCTGAGCTCTTGCTGCTTCTCTACATAGAGTCAGGAGACAGCAGGGAGAGGGCTGATCTATGAGTGGCTATGGAGCCAGAGGTCTGTGAAGCTGTGTATGCTAATAGCAGAGCAGGGGGGATGCAAGTGTTCCTATACCTCCTTCTTAGCATACAAATCTCCACGGACATCTCAAGCAACAACAAACACACCCTGTCAGAACAGACACAGGGCAGCTGTGAAGTGTGTTACTATAATCACAATGTGTCACTAATACAGCAGAGCAGGGAGGGATATGAACCGTTCACATGCCCCCCTGAACTGTTCTATTAGTATAGTCAAAGCTCCACAGACACATTATGATTATAGTAACACACTTCACTGCTATCTCATCGTACTGACCACAGATCAGCCTCACCTCTGCTCTCCTCAATCTGTGTAGAGAGCAGGAGGGAGCAGGCACACACAGGGTTAATCCAGGCAGCACAGCTACACAGACACAGAAGCCAGAGCCTTCCCCCTCCCTTCCCTACAGAAGCATTACAAGTGGCCTCATACTGTGCAGGTGGGGCCATGTGCTCTGACCTGTATTCAGAAGCAGATGAGTCACCAGGACTGGCAGCCAGTGAGATAACAATCAACAGGTCAGCTGCTATAGTGATTTGAGGAGCTGATGTACTCCTACTGCCAGGGATAACTCTAAATCAGTAGGACATTTGTAATGAACATAAATTGCAAAGCTGCTTGTTTTTTAAATATCTTTTAATTAAAACCCAATCATTGTAGCGAGACAACCCCTTTAAGTTCTACAGTTTTCATTTTGGCCACTAAGCCCAATAATAGTCTGACACTTCCTGTTCTGTAGAGAAAGATTCTTAGTGTCTTCTCATTATCAGCACAAGCAAGATTACACTGAAAGGAGACCCCAATGTGTATTGATAACACAGTATCCACCATTCACAATAGGAGATGTCACAGTTCTCCCTATCCCCCTCCCGGCACACTGACTTCTTCCCAGTTCACAGAGCTTAGTAAACTCTCCTATAGAAGTCAATGGGACTGAGTCAGTCTTAAGGCTCCTACGTCCATTCACCAGCTGTCAAGCATCTCTCTAAATGCTGTTAAAGCAGTTCAGGCAAGAAAGTTGCCCAAACAACCACAAACAGATGATCGAATTGAGAAATCTACAATCAGAAAATAAAAACGGCTGAGAAGAAAAGAATATGAATCAGGGTCTTGATTTAAAAAGTAAAAAAAATAAAATTGGTGACAGATTCCTTTTAAAGTCTGACTGAAACAAATGCTGTGTAGACATACCCTTATATTACAGAGATTGTTGTTATTTACATGAGTCCATGTCCACATCAGCAGTCACAAGCTAGATTCCAGATTATTCTATCCGTATGCAAACACAGACTCAGACTCTTTGCAGAAGTTGTCCTTGGTGGGATTTGAACACAGGACCCACGCTCTATAAATCAAGAGTCTTAACCACTGAACCACCACACTGACCAATTCAAACAGCCCTATAGCACAATGACATGGGTCCTCACCATCTTAATTCGCGGCAAAAAATTGGACAGTTTACCCTCTTCCTTTAACAGCTAATCCGAACCCTGATCTAAAATCCATTTAACAAGGTAGGGAACTCCTGCCAGACATTTATAGCAATAAAACTCCATCCAGCATCAGGTGAAATTAGAATTTCATCTCATCTCTATTTTGATATAGTGGAAAGCAAAATGTCGGTTTACTGACGCAAATTGAACTATTACTAGAAGATAATGGATGGCAAAGGTAGAACAAATAAAAGCACTGACCGATTCTTCACTTGCGGAAAAACCAATGTCCTGGATAGGTAAAAGAAAATAAAAATCAAAAAATGCAAATATGTTGACCATAGATTGATAAGTGCTGTGTCCAATTACACTAACTGACATAAATGGTGATCTAGAGATAGAAACCCTAATAAATGCTATGCAGTAATAGTTACATTGTCCTAATTGTGTGGAATAGTCTGTTAAGGTAAGGCAGGGGTGTCAAACTTATTTTCACCGTGGGCTACATAAGCATGATTGCTACCCCTCGGCTATGTCTACACAGCAAAGGTTTTTGATCAGATTTACAGCGGATTCAGTATTTAGAATCTACCGATAATCCGACTGAACTGAGTGATGTGTAGACCTTAGTAGAAAATCCGACTGTACCCAGCGCTGTGTAGACCACAATAGAAAATCCGACTGTACCCAGCGCTGTGTAGACCACAATAGAAAATCCGACTGTACCCAGCGCTGTGTAGACCACAATAGAGAATCCGACTGTACCCAGCGCTGTGTAGACCACAATAGAGAATCCGACTATACCCAGCGCTGTGTAGACCACAATAGAAAATCCGACTGTACCCAGCGCTGTGTAGACCACAATAGAAAATCCGACTGTACCCAGCGCTGTGTAGACCTCAATAGAAAATTCGTGCTGTAGTCTACACAGCACAGATTTTCTACTGAGCTCCCGGCTGGCTGGCCAGCGGAGGGTAGAACATGTTCTACAGTATCTTCCACTAGATTTCCTTCAGATTTCCATAGCCTCAATGTACAGGGCCGGGGGGAATACGAAATCCGACCATGTTTCTTTATGCAAAAAACCATGTCAAAAACCGTGGTGCAGCAAAGTTAAAATACTGTCAGATTTCCGACAGTATTTTAACTTAGCTGTGTAGACATAGCCTTAAAAAGCTGCTGGAGGGTGGCTATTGGCAAGGGTGCAAGGGCATAGCTTTTGGGGGTGCAGTGATAGCAGTCGCTATCAGGCCCTGCAACCTGAGGGGGCCCAAAAGCCCTACTGCCACATAAGAAGACACCAGTATTGTAAATGGCACAAGGTAACTAGGGGGCCCCATTTCACTTTATGCACTAGGGCCCAAAAACATCAAGTTACGCCTCTGCTAGGATGCCCTACCTGTTAGGCTATGTTCACACGGCTTAAAATGGGACGTATTTCAGTCCGTAATTCAGTCCGTACTGCGCGAATTACGGCTGGAATACGGCCCAGGCATTACGGTAATCCACAGTTCTCATAGAGAACAATGGATTACGTCTCCTCTCTCTGCTTGGCGAATCCGCTGTGGGGGGAGATAAGCGACATGTCATTTACTAGCGGTGTATACGCTCCGCTGGTAATGAAAGTCTATGGGCCGGCGAGGTGCCGGACCTCCGCTCCCGCCCACGCTCCCGACCCGCCCCCGTACACACGGCGTAGTTGCGGGGTGTAATTACGGCCCGCAAATAAGCCGTGTGAACATAGCCTTAGGGTGCCTGGGTATGGCTGTCAGTGCAGTGATTCCACCTGTGAATTGCTAAACCGAGTGGTGTGGTTTTTCACATCAGTGCACCAAATCCAGAGTGGTGTCTGTACCCCTGTTGTGGTGCTGTCACCTCTGCAATGCACTGGTTGCATCCTCCAGGAAAAGTGGAAAGCTGGACCTTCTGCGTCATGACCTTGTCCATCTCTATTGGCTGTGTTCAAGCTCTTGAGGGCCACAAAAAATGAAGCGGAAAGCCAGATTCAGCTCTTGAGTTTGACACGTGATGTACAGGATGATCTGTAGCATTTAGGGTTTGTATCCCTAGGTCCGTATTCATGTCAGTTGTTGGAATTGCAGATAACACTTGTCATTCTATGGTACCATCAACATGATTGAGTAGTTTTACTTTTTTTTCTTTTTCTAACCAATGAAGGCATTGGGCTTCCCATGACCAACAATCCATTTCTACCACAACCCCACCTACACTTCAAGTAAGATCAAATTGCAGCTCGAAACATGTCAGGAAAGGCCACGATCGTTATGATGCTTTTAATTACATGAAAATAAAGTTGTGAAATTTAAACTTCACCCAGTGTTGGACTTATATTTTCCTTCTTCCCACCAACTTATGGCAGGAAGGTTAAACAGAGACATAATTGGCAGCAATTAAAGGTATAAACAATAGCGTCTTGTTTCAGAGACCCACATAGTAGTGCTAGATAGCAGAAAGCCGCCAACGTATTATTCCCTACAAAAAGGAACATTGGGGCAGATTTATCAATACTAACTCTTTATAAGGGTATGGCTTTGGAAAAGGGGGTTTGGCCTAGCAGGCAACGTGGTGCACCAAAACAATGCGCCAAAATTTTGCTGCAGTTAGTGGCATACAGTAAGCAAATTTAGAAAAAGTGAGAAGTTAGACTAGATAGTGTCACGGGAACTCCTGCGACCCTCATACCGGGTTGCCGGCGCACCCATATTTAGGTGGTGAGCGGCACCGCAACCTACACGTCAGGCTGCGGGTGCGCTCGTTGCTCCAGCCCGTCCTGCAGCTACTCACCTGTCCATGCTCCTCCCGATGTCTCTGCCTGCTGGCACGTGCGCCGACTCAGTTAAATTTAACAGTCCAGCGCACCGGTGATTTGGGATCACCGGTCACTGACCCTATTTAACCCTGCCCCTTCTTGATTCCCTTGCCGGATCTTCAATGCCCTTGAGTCTACTGAGAAAGCATTTCCTAAATCATTGCTAGTGTACCATAGCATTTTCCTCCGTCCCTCGACCACGAACCTTTGCTGCCTCTCCTGACCATCCTGCCTGTCCCCAACTATGAGTTTGCCATATGATTCTATACGCTGCACCTCGGCTGCCATCGCAAGCAAATCGCGTCAGGGTTAGCGACCTGGAAGGACCCCCACCGCAGGAAGCCCAAACTGCCTTGTGGTGGGCTCTGGTGAATATCAAGACCTACTTAGATTCCGCTCACTGGCGTGGCTTATACCGGTGGTCTAGAGGATCCACTACTCTTGATTGTTACAGACAGTCTCACAATGTACCACATTTATCACAGTGTTTATAAATCTGCCGCATGTTAGCACACCTTTTATAAGTTGGCTTACTTTATGCCACTAACTGCAGCAAAATTTTGGTGCACACTAAGACGCACTCTTTTACAAAACCACACCCCTTTGTCAAGGACACACACCTTTAGTTGGACGAGGCACAGAAGTGTCTAGAAACGGTCTAAAACATGTAATAAATGTGGTGTACTGCATGTATGCCATTATTTTTGGAGCCAGAATTCTGGTGCAACTACCTTGATAAAAGCGCCTCAATGTTCCTGCACCTGAGTGGGCCCCTAAATATATGTCTGCTACAGCTGATTTTAAAGTCCACCTGTGCAGAGGGCCCCTATGCAAACACAGTATATGGGTCCCTTATCATCCCATATCCTACCCATGTATGTCTCTCTAGTAGTCAACCAGTAATTGTTAGCCAATAAATGTATTAGCTCAGCACCTTCCATGCAATCCAATACACAGTAGGAAACTACTTTTTATGTCTCATTTTACCCCCCCTTTACCCACGGGGCCCTGCAGCTGCATTTTTTGGCGGCAATGGTTTCTGGGCCCCTGTGGACATTTTTTTGCAAAGGAAAAAGGCAGGGGGAAAAAATCATTTTTCATTTACACGGGTTAATTAAATTTTTTGTTCTGCTGCACTCAGTGTACACATGAGGTTGTGTTCGCCCGAAATCTCCCTTTCTTCCCCAAGGGACACCCTTTGGGGGGAGGCCCGCTTCATATATGAAAGGCTCCCCCAGGAACATTATGTAATCCCACGCCCCCAAAACTCATGTCATCAGGTGATTCAGGTGACCCCCCAAAAGGGGGGGTCTGTTACACGATTTAAAATGGGCCGTATTTCGGCCCAAATTTAAACGCGCCGGGAAGTGTGAAAAATTACGGCTGGAAAAAGCCCCCATTTCAAAGGGTAACCCACAGTTTCATAGAGAACCAGGATTAGCCCCCACTCCCTGCTCGTGTATGCCAAAGGGGGGAAGATAAGTGACTTGTAAATTACCGGGCGGGGGTATACGCACGTTTGGTAATGAAAGCCCGGGGGGCCCGGCAGGGGGCCCCCCCCCGGCACCCCCCCGCGCCCCCGCCATCCCGGTCCCGCCCCCCCCCCACCCGACGGCGAAAATTGTGGTGCTTTAATTTTACGCTTCAAATACCCCTTTGTGAACAGGCCTTACTCTGGGTAGCTAACAGGAAAGGGGCGGGGGAATGAGGGGGTAGGTGGGGGCATTTGTACTGGGCATAAATGTGTTGCCATCGCATGGCACATTCCCAAAACTTTGGCCCAAAACCAAGGGGCATCCCTGCAAAGTGTCCCCGGGGGCCCCCAAGGGTTTGGAAATTTGCACCCAGAGACCTTGGGTCTCCCATTTACAGGACCCCTATTAGAAAAAAGCGGGTTGGGGAAATACACTATAATACATAATATAATTTAATTTTTTGGTTGTATTAAAATTAGCAAATCAAGGGGATTACATAGTCTAATATAAAGGACAAAAAAAAAAGTTTAAAGGAAAAAAATTTTAAAAATGTTCAAACAAATTTTTAATTTCCTAATAATAATAATAGGTATGGCCGTGTATGTAAGGATCCAATCAAAAAAAATTTATTGTATCTATAAGGGAATAATGCTTTAAAAAATAAAAAGCACCCGGCCTCCCCAAAAAAAAAACGGGAATAAAAGGTGATCACAAAATTTAAACCCCAAATATGTTGAAAAGAAAATTTGATATCGGGGGAAAATAAAAAGACTTATCCGACAAATAAAAAGCCCTTACACAGCTCCATGGGCAGAAATGTATTTGATTTTTCAGAACATCAGAAAATGTCAATTGGATAGGGGGGTGAAATTGGGGGGAGGGGTTTCTAAAATAGTGCTCCCAATGAAATTTTAAAGTAAAACCCTATTAGGCTAAACGGTTTTTAAACCATACTTTTTTAAAAAAAACCCTGCTTTTTGCGGGCCCGTTCAGGCCCCTACTGTAAACGGAGGGCCCCTGCGACCACTGCCCCGGGCCCGAAAAAAGAAGGGGGGTCCGTCCCCCCGGCTCCCGCGGAGCCCTTTCCCGAAAGTGGGCCCGGGGGGTCCGCCCGTGTGCGCAGCCCCCTGCCAGCGTCCACTTCCCCAGCCACGCTCCTGCTCTTTTCGGCTCTCAGCCCCCCGGCGTTTTGCTCCGCCCCAGGGCGGGGCCCGGGGCCCGGCTTGAGTTTTAAAAGGGGGGGGCAGTGCCCCGGGTTTTATTGGTTATTGCCGGGCACTGCCCCTTTTTAAAGCCCGGCTTTTCCCTGCCGGCCCCTTCCCGGGATCCTTGGTGTAAAATTCCAGGGTTGAAGTTTCCCGAGCTTTTCCTGTTTTGGGCCTTCCCGGTTTTACAAAACTCCTTGCTTATTTTTTTAAACCGTCTAAAAACCCTTGGCCCCCCCCTTTTCCCCGGGCCCCCGGGCTTGTCTACCGTCTGGGAAACGGGCGCCTGTCCTGCCCTCCTCCCTGTCCACGCCCAAACCCCTGCCTGCCGTTCCTGTCCCTTGCCCCCCGGGCCCCCCACTGCAGGCAACCCCGAAAAGTGGGGTTGGCCCGGGTTTGGACTCCCCCCGGGCGAAAGCCCATCCCGCTTTGCGGGGGGCTCTGGGAATCCCGGGACCCATTTTAGACTCCATCCCGGGTTGTGGGCTTACGCCCTGCTGCGGGGGGCCCCGGGATCCAACCTCCAGCCCGTAACAGTGGACCCGGGCCCTTGGATCCCCCCAAAGGGGCCCGTTATCCGGGCCTGGCGCCCGGGTTTTTGCCCCCTTTCCAGAAAACTCGGTCAACAGGCGAAAGCAACTCCCCCAGCTACCCACCTTGTTGCAGCAACCCTGGGTCCCCGGCCCAGAAAGCAGCACCCGGGCCAGCTCCAGGGTTTTTTCCTGCCTCTAGGGTTCCCGGGGGCCCACCAAGGGGGCCAAGTTTCGCCTGTCGCCCCCGTCCAAGTATGACGGAGACCCGGGACTTTGCGGGGGGTTTCACACCCAATCACTATGCACGTGGAGCTGTGACTGACCTTTCCCCTGTCGAACGTGCGAAGGTGGCTTTCTTTGAAAAGGCCCCCCCCCCCCCCCTTTCCCCGGTAAGGCCCTGGCTTGGGCTCCCCCCCTTTTGGGACAGAGTTTGATCCTGTGACGGCGGATTTCCCGTAAATTTTCTCGGCGGATTTCCCGCAACGTCTTCGGGGAAAACCCAGCCCGTGCATCCTCTGCGGAGCTGCCCCCCTTTAAAATTACGCCAGGGGGACCGGCCCTTTTGGAGCTACGCGGTTCCAGTTCCGCCCCTGGCCCTTTGGAAATCTCATGGAACGAGGCGCATGTGTGTTTACTTTAAAAAAGGGGCTTTTAAAAGCGAGTTAAGGACGTCTTGGCCCCCCCTAGAGCCTCCCGTTTTCCCCTCAGTGATTTGATTGGGTTTAGGGGCCCCGCATTGATATCCCGGTTCTTTGAAGGGAGGAGGAGCTTCAGCAAGAGCATCAGTGCCCAAACCCTGGGGGAAAGGGACTTAGCCCCTTTGGGGGGTTTTTTTGGGGGGGGGGGGGAGGCTTTCCCTAGGTGCAAACCTCCTCCGCTCCACGTGTTGTTGCTGTGCAGGTCGGGGGTCAGAGAGGGAATAAAGTTCCAATTTTCCGGCGTTTTGGACTGGCTCCCCCGGGAAAACTTCATACCCCAGTCTTGTAAAAGAAAATATAGGTTCCCAGGGGTTTTTCCCCTGGAGGGGACCGCTTTTTCATCTTTTCCGTCGGGGGGGTTTTTGCTTAGGGGACACCATCCAGTTCGTCCCCAACCCCACTGTCCCCCCATGTGGGGGCGTCCCATAAAAAAGAAGTCCCCTTCTACGTGCTGACTCGCTCCGTCGGGGGTTTCCCCCTCGGATTTCCCATGGCTAGGTCCATTTCCCCTTCCTGGCTGGTCTATGGAGAGGTTTGATTCTTTGGGGTTTCCCAACTGTGGGGAAAGCTGTTTGGTGGCACCTGGGCCCGGTGTTTTCCCTTTTTCTCTTTGGAACCCTACAGGACCCTTTTTGCCGGGCTCCCGCCCGAATATTTGGAGTACGTGTTGTTTTCTCGGGAGAGGAAGTGAGAGTTTTCCCTCCGCCCCCATTTGATTGTCAATCGCCCTACTGCCGGGTCCCAAAGGCCCCCCGGGGCCCGAGTTCCCCTCTGTCATTTTCCTTGAGACTCAACCCATGACCGAGTACATCCAGGAAAAACTCGGGAAAAGGGGTTTCATCCGAAAGTCCTCGTAAACCCGCTTTTTGCGGGGTTTTTTTCGAAAAGAAGAAGGCGGTACCTTAGGGCCCCTGCATAGACTACGGGGTTTTTAAACAAGATCAGGTGAAAAACCCGGTCCCCATCCCTTTTTTGATCAGGGAAACTTTTTCGACCCCCTGCGGGGGCCCCAAAGATCTTCTCTAAGTTGGATTGAGGGGGGCCCTTACAACTTGGCCCGAACCCCGGGAAAGGGTGATGAGGGGAAAGGGGCCCAAAAAACCCCGGGGGAGGGCACTTTGAGTACCTGGTGATCCCCTTCGGATGGGAAATTTGCTCCTGCCGTCTTTCGGGGAGCTCGTGAATGACGTCTTCGGGGGACCTCTCCAACCTGGTGGTGGTTCCCCTTGGGTTGACACCCTGGTGTTCTCTCCTGACCTCGGGGCCCCACCGCGGGCCATTTTTCCAGGTTATAAGACGTCTCCGGGAAAAACCCAACATTTAGCCAATTTGGGGAAAGTCCCTCTTCCATAGACGGCCCCCCGTTTTGGGGTCGTCATTCGGATAAAGGGCCTACGGAGGGATCCAGGGGAAAAACTTTTGCGGTGTTGCAGTGGCCACCCCCCGGCGGCTTGGGGGGAAATCCGGGTTTTTTGGGGCTTCTGAAAATTTACTATCGCCATTTATCCCTCACTTTCCACGCTGGTGGCCCCGATATTTGGCCCTCACCAAGAAAACAACCAAATTTCCCGCGCGGGGCCCCCAGTTGAGGCGGAGGAGGCGTTTTTAAGTCAAGTCCGCCTTCGCTAGGCTTCCATCCTTGCACCCTCCGGGGTTCCACGAGACCCTTTACCCCGGAAGGGATGCCCCGTCTGTAGGAGCCGGGGCAGTTCCCTTTCGCAAAAAGGGCCCACGGGTAAGGGCTGTAACGTGGGGGCTTCTTTTCCCAAGGGCTTTTTTTGTCGGGCAGAGGAACTACACGATTTGGGGACCGGGAGTATAGCCATAAAAAATTTGGCCCCTTTGGGAAAATGGCGTTTTCTGCTGGGGGGTGCCCGTTTTTTCCCCTCCTTTTCTATCGGACCATAAGAACTCCAATCCCCAGACGGGGTCAGCGAATTAAAACCCCCGCCAGGGGTAGGGGGGTGCTCTTCTTTTCCCCCGGTTGACTTTCAAATCCCCTTAGGCCCGCTGAGAAGAAAGTGAGAGCTGCCCCCCTCTCCCGGCTCCGAAGTGGTGGGTGAAGATACTTCTCCGAAATATAATTCCTCCAGAGCGCCCCATTCGGGAGGCCGGGGGGATTCCGGAAGGTTCCTCCGGAAGGACTTTTTGGTTGGGTCCAGCTCTCCGCAGAAGTAAATTTTAAAAAGGGGACATTGCTCTTTGGGGGGGGAGGTCACCCGGCGCCCCAAGGAACCTTTTGTTGATATCCCGGGTTTACCCGGTGGCCCAGAAATGGAAAAAGGTGTTTAAAGGGCTTAAATTTGTTTTTGGGGACCCCGTGAACCCCAACAAAACGCCACGTCACAAACCCGGGGAGGGGCCCACTTCGCCCCTTTCCCCTTCCCAAAGCAAAACCCTTTTTCCAAAAATTTTTTTTGGGGCTTTTATTATGATCCCTCCGTCGTCTGGCAACACCCTTTTTTGGGTAATAACCGAGGATTCCCCCAAAATGGGCAAATTTGTTCCGGTGCCCGGCCCGCCCTCGGTTCTGTCTGGGGGGGAAATTTTTTTCCTTCATGTGTTGGTGCTGGGGTTCCTCAGCCCAAAAAATCTCCCGGGCCCGGGGGTCCAAATTTGTCTTCCCAAATTTTGGGAGCTTTGTGCAAAACAACTTCAGGTCAAGCTCGACTTCTCTTTCGGGCCCATCACCCCCAGCGGGAAAGGCCCGGTTTGGGGAGGGTAAACCCGGTCTTGGGGATGTTTCCTTCGCAAATTCGTCGGGCCCCGCCAAAATAAATTGGGGCCCCAAAAAATGCCGTGGCGGAGTTCTCCCATAAATCCTTTAGTCGGAGGGCGCGGGGTCCTTTTCCTTCTAGTGGTGTATGGTCTTTCTCCCCCCCAAACCCCCCCTTGGCAAAACCCCCCGGGGGGTCCCGGGAGCGGACGCACTGATCCAAGATTTGGGAAAGGCCCTTTTGGGCCCGGGCCCGTCGTCGGGGTGCTCCCTGCTTCCCAGCGCCTGAAGAATCAAAACGGGAAAAGAGAAGAAACCCCCCCCCAGTCCCTTTTCCCCAGGTGAAAAAAGGTGTGGCTCTGGGCTCGTTATGTCCGCTTTTAAAAATGCCCTTCACCAAAAATGGGTCCCCGGTTCCCGGGCCCCCTTTTGGGGCATCGGGGCCCCATCAAACCCCGGGGTCTTTTCCCAAATCCGGTTCCCCCTGCGATGAGAATTCCCAAAATCATTTATTTTTCCTGTTGAAGCCCCTGGTCCCTTAAACCCCTTTTTCCCAAGGGAAAGGGTGTTCCCCTCCGTCTGTTTGGGTGGATGCGGCCCCATGTTTCGAGGTCAAGGAGTTCTGGGCATGAGAAGAATAGGGGAAGGCGGAATTTTTTCTGGTGGAATGGAAAAGGGGCTTCGGGCCCCCAAAGAGGTCTTGGGGGCCCCGGGGGAGAATTTTTCTGAAAACCCAGCCTCATCCAGAGGTTCCCCTTTAATCCAGTAAAAGAGGGGGCCCAGGGAGGGGGGGGGCCCCAAAGGGGGGGGGGCTGTAACGGGCCCCCCTTTGGGCCCCTGTCCCCGGGGGCAAAAAGGTCCGTTTTCCCCCGCCCCCCGGAGGCCCCCTCCCCCCGTCGGGTCCGGGGTCCCGCCCTGTGCAGGGGCCCCGCCCGCGTCCCCTTACCCCGCCACGGGTCCTGCTCTGTGGCTCTCAGCTCCCCGGGTGTAGCTCCGCCCTAGGGCGTGCCCCGGCCCCGGCCCCTCTGAGATTTAAAAGGGGGGAGTGCAAAGGTAAAATTGGGTTTTTGCCGGGGACTGCTCCCATTTAGTCCCGGGCCCCTTCCCGGGCCCCTTTGGGGGCCTTGGTGTATATTCCATGGTGAAAGGGGTTCCAAGAGTTCCTGTTTTGGCCCTTTCCGTTTTCCGTCCTTGCTTACGTTTACCGTTAACCCAAAACCCTTTCCGCCTGCCCCCACCCTGGCCCCTTTTTACCGTTACGAAAACCCGAGGCCTGTCCTGACCTCCTGCCTGTCCCCCGACCCCGGGCCTGCCTTGGGCCCTTCCTGTTCCTTTTCACCCCCGGCCCCCACTGCAGGCAAGCCCCCCCAGTGGTTTTGTGACCTGGTGGACTCCCCGCCAAAAGGCCCCCCCCAAGGGTTTTTCCATTTCCCGTTTTTGGGGGCGGGGTTGGGGAAAGGGGGCCCCCTTAGAATCCACTCCGGTGGGGTTAGCCATCGCCCCGCGGTGGTAGTGGGTCCAACCCCCCAGACCGTAACCTACTTTCCCGTTCAGGGGGTATGAAAATGTTCTACGCAGTGACTGCCCTTTCAGCTCGTATTCCTAGCTGATTGTTAGAAAGGGGAAAATTTGGGGGTGGAGGGGTTTTAACAGCAAAGGGACAAAGGGTAAGAGCTCTAGAGGGTGAAAGGGTCGGCCGTAAAATTCTTTGCACAAATGATCTGAGGGTTCTGTTAAAGGGAAAAAAAGAAATAGCTGCACTATTTTTTCTGCCAAATCCCGACAGACAATAGTGTTCCCCCCCCTTGGGGGCTGTTGGTTTTCCCTCGTTTAAATGGGTCCTTTTAGGGAATTTTTTTAGAAGAAAGGGGCTAACCCCTTTGTAAAATTTTTTTTTATTTTTATTTGGGGGATACCCAAAAGGGCCCCTTTTTATTTGGACAGCCAGTATTTTATTTCACCTGTGTTGCCCCTTTAAAAAGGAAAATGAACATACCCCCACTTCCAGGATCCAAAATGACTACTCCCACTAAAGGGAAAAAGAATTTTCTTTTCAAATTTTTCCCTAATTTTTTAAAAAGATGCAATTTTTTTTTTTAGAAGGGGCAAGGGTTTTTTTTTTTTTTCCCAAAAATAAAACCAAAATAAAAAGGGGGTTTTAAACACAAAGGTTTCATGTCCCGCTTGTCCTTCTTTAGTTTTAGTGTTTTCAAAGGGGACAGGGGGGATTTTTTGAACTGTAAAATTATGTAACCCGCCCGGGTTGATACCCTATACCTTTTTCCCATAGTTTTCACTTAGTTAAACAAAGGGTTTGTTTTGGGGAAAGAGCTTTTAAAAAGCCATAATGAAACTGAGTGATTGATTTGCCTTTAGCATAAAGGGGTCTTTGGTTCAAATTTTTGGGAGGAACCAAAATGTGTTTTGGTTGGGGGGATATTCATTGCACATTTGGATTAAGGCTTTTTTTTAAATTTTTTTTCATGTTTGACCCAATTACTAAAGGGGCACAGGGGGAGGGGAGTAGAATGACAGCAAAACCCCGGGGGGTTTAACATTTACTCAGCGTTAGTGTGTTTATTACTAAAGGGAGGGAAGGTTTAGAGTAAACTGTCTGAGGAAGAGGGTGTCTGGGCATGGGCGGCCAGGACCCAGGAGGGTTCTTCACTGGGTATCCCGGGAAACAAGGCTTGTTCACACGGAGTTTACATTTGGGAAAGCAATTCTTTTAAAGGGGCGGACCCCAGGGTGCTTTTGAAACACGCAGGGGATCCCTCATCTGAATGCCGCCGTGTTGTCATATGGGGCAGTGTTAAACTTCCCGTAATTGTTTGGGTCCCTCTTGGGGGAAGAAGGGGACCCAAAGGATCCAAAAGGATTTTAAAAAGGGTTGTAAACTCGGTGTGAACAAGCCCCAAAAAGGGGCAGCCCAACAAAAAATGGTGCCCGGGTTTTTTTTTAGGGTTTTGAATGGGGGAAAAAAAGTTTATTATTTAAATTGAAAGTTCCATGTCAATTTAAATTTGTTTTTTAAAATGCCTTTTTAAAAGGGGGGTCTATACCCTTGTTAAACTTTTCAGTCCCGTTTTCTTGGGGTTTTCCCCTTTTAATTCCGGGGCGTGTTTTATGACTTTTTAGGCTGCAGTAGAAGCCCGGTCTGTAGCCCTTTGCAAAACGTGGGCAGTATCAGGAGAGATAAAAAGGTTGTAGCTATAGGGGATGAAGGTGATAAGCCCTACAAGAGGGGATTTCAGCTGGTAAAGGGTATGTAATGGGACCATATTGCAAAATGACTTTTTTTTGCAAGATCTTTAAATAAAAAACAAAATTGTAGTGAGAAAAACCCCTTTAAGTCTCAAGGTGTGATGGCTCTGTAAACCCTGGTTTTGGGAAATTTTTTTATAGCCCAACCCGGGTAATTTTAAGAATTAAGAATTCCCATTAGAATCAACAGGCTGTCCCTGTAACATATGAATGTGCCATTGTAAAAGAAATTCTTTGTAGCTTCTCTTCTAATTTAGTTGGTCATAGTACATAGTAGGTAATAAAAGACGCAAAGTTTAATTTTCCAATAAACCCGTCCCGGTTTCCCTTTTGCTTTAAAGGGAAATTGGATTTATTTAAGGGTACAGTTTTTTTTTTTTTTCTTTTTTTTATACCTGTACAATATTAAATTTTAAAGGGACACACATATTACAAAAATTTTCTCCCATAAACTGCATTTTGACGCGCCTTTAATGACTGTATTTTTTCAGGTTTTGTAAAAGGGCGTATGTTGTAAAATGTGGGTGGATGATCTTTGAAACAGGTGTCAAAATCAAACAAACGCCGCCGAAACCCGAATTTTACTAAAAAAAGTTACAATCGGGGAAATCTTTCCCTTTCAAGAGATATAAAGTTTAATTTTTTTCTTTTGGAAACAAAAATTAAAAAGGGGTTGTCCGAGAAAAAAAAAATGAGGAACCCATTTGGGCAGGCCATAATTTGGGATCCCGGGGGGCGCTGAGTTTTCAGCGTCCCCCCTTCCGGTAGTAGCAATAAGGGGAAATAAAGCTGAAAGGATTCCTCTCCTTTTGTTGTGGCTCAGGGTTTGCCGGGAGCCCCCATTAAAAGGGGATTTATACATCTACAGTGGGCTTCACAGCATTTGCCCCTCCCTGGAGCGTGGGCCCAAATTTGGGTACAGTTTAATCTGTGTGGTTGTGGGTCCGTATACAATGATTTAATATAATGCCCCCCATCAGTACAGAGCGAGTTTATACTGGGGTGGTGGGTGGGAGGGAATGAGTTTGGTCGAAAAAAGGGGGAAAATTTATCTTTTAGGCAGCATATATTTGGGTGTGGGGTTTTGAATTGCCCCTTTTTTTTTTTCCCCCCACTAAGCATTTTGCATATCACAAGGCATTATGGGAAAAGAGTTGGGAAATTCAAGCGCCCCCTATTGGGGTGACAAATACTCAATTTGTTTTTTATAATGAAACTTTAGAGAGAAAAAAGTTAAGATGACTGTAAAGGGCGGGGGGTAGAAAAAGGGGTCCTTGAGTAGGAAATTTTAAAAAAATCCCGGGAAAAAAAAAGGGAGTTTAATGCCCCCCCCCCAACCCCGTATTTGTAGTTGAGTAAAAACCCCCCTTTTAAAAACTTAAGGAAAAACACAGAAGTAATGCGGGTTTCCCCTTTGAAAAAGCCCAAACAAATCTAATTCTTTGGAAACCCTCGTGCGGCCCCGGTCCAGGGAAATTGTAATTTAAACGATAGAAGAGGGCAATAGCGCTAGTGGTGGATAGTATGACACTTGGGTACAACAGACCACTAATGTAGTGTCACACAAAACATTTATTTAGAATAAATAAATACATTTTGATCAAAAAGTATACTAAGAACCTCCTGTTCGTTTTTTATATAGTTTTGCTGAGAAGCATTAGATAAACATATAGTATGAGGATGTGGGATCCATGTTTCTTTTTTGCATATGTTTTACAATGTGTCCTTGCTTTTTCACATATGGATCAGCACTCCTCCCCATTTGGCCCAGGTGTTTTTAATTAGCAGTAGTCTGTATAAAAGGGTGAATGCCCTGCTCCTTTCAGTCTACTTGCAGGGAGCCTAAGGGAAGGTAAGCTAAGCTGTGTCAACCTTTCCTTTTTTGGTGGCGATGGTCTGGCAGCAGTGGTGCTGTTGGGCCACTGGGTTGTGTCCCTCATCGGTGTGGATTTTGCTGTGAAGGAGGCCGCCATGCAGTGTTGCCCCCATTAGCGTAGGGACCCACTTAATAGAGGACGCCGTGACATGGCAAGTGGGCCTATACGTTTTGATCAAAATGTATACTAAGAACCTCCTGTTCGTTTTTTATATAGTTTTGCTGAGAAGCATTAGATAAACGTATAGTATGAGGATGTGCGATCCATGTTTCTTTTTTGCATATTATTTAGAATAAACACAACACGTTTCGCAGGTACAATCCTGCTTCATCAGGCATCAAGCAGCTACACGAGTCACCTTTTAAATAGCCCGCGGAACGCAAACGAGGCTCCATAGTATAGTTTGTTTCGAAACATCACATCATTATCCTAACATTCTATCAAAAGCAACATATACAGGCAGTCCTAGTGTTTTCTAGTTCCGAATAGTACAGGGAACAGTTTTTACTTTTGTTTTGCTGTCTGTGCCCTTTTTTAGAAGATTTCACCTAACATTCTGTATCTCATGTGCAGCTGTGGCATGCTGGCACTTGGTTATCATGGGGCGTGACTCAGTGTTGAATGTCAGCCACGCCCCATAATTCTCCGTTGTAACTAGGGGACGTATGTAAGTCGGAACGATGTAAGTCGGGGACTGCCTGTAATCTATAATGCATATCAAATTGCTACAATACAAGTGCATTAATAATAAACTCATCCATATTACAAATTTAGAAAAATAACCTATAAAATCACTTTTTAAAATTCTCATACACTTATAACAGCCGTAAATTAAAAGCTGTAAATAAAAATATTTATATAAAATATTTTATAATCAGCTCCTGTAATTCATTAAGAACGTTCGGTACTACAGTGTTCAATTTAAAAATCCAAAAGATCTCACGCTCCGAAAGGCATTGTAGCCTATTTGGAGCAGATATCGGAATCACATCGATAGGCTGGATATTAAAAATCGGAGATTCACTAGGGTGACTATTACAAAAATGTCGAGAGACTATGATTCTCTTTTTTAAATTTTATACAGTAACGATGGTTATTAAGTCTCTTTGACAATTTATTACTAGTCTTTCCGACATACTGGATGCCACACTTACAAGATAACGGATAAATAACATGTGTAGTGTTACAGGACAGTCTGCTTTTCATTTTAAAGGGAATCTGTCGCCAATTTTTTTTTTACTTATTAAATCAAGCCCCTGATCCATATGCTTTTCCTCTCAGCCGTTTTTATTTTCTGATTGTAGATTTCTCTATTCAGTCGTCTATATATGATTGTGGGGAAGACATTCTTGCTTGCACTGCTTTAACAGCAGTCAGAGAGATACTTTACAGCAGCTTCATGCCCATAGGAGCCTTAAGACAGTTTCTGTCCCATAGATGTCTTTTAGGATAGTTTTCACTGTGAAGGGAGGGGAGGGGGAGCTGTGACATCTCCTCTTGTGACTGGTGCATTCAGTGTTATCTGTACACAATGGTGTCTCCTTTCAGTGTGACCCTGCTGTTACTGATAATGAGCACACTGCTGAAAAGCTCTCTAAATAGAATAGGAAGTAACGATTATTAGGCCTAGTGGCCAAAGTGAAAACTACAGGACTTAAGAATTATAAAAAAAATACTGAAAGTGATATGAAAAATTAAAAAAAACATAACCAAAAATTCCTAAAAAATGTGTTTAACATAAAAATGTGAGTTAAACAATAAGTCATTTTTTGATGCCACATTCCCTTTAAAGGTTTCTTTTGTAGAAAAAGAACAAAACATGTTGTTATTTACTATCACTTCACAAAATTTACATGTTTGAAAATTACAAGGAAAGGATCCCACAGATAGTAAAATATCCACACTCCTGGGATTTTTTTCATTTCTCAATTGTTTCACACGGGACGGGGCAATTATATTTTTTATAGTTTTGGCTCTGCGATAAATGATATGGAGTTTAAGAGGTAAAAGTGGTTTCAAAATAGGGTCCAATAATAAAACATTCCAATGTTTATTCAACAGCTTAAAAATATCCCTATGTTGTGAGTTAAAAGTTGTAATAAAATCAACATTGTTCTCACTTTTTTCTTTCTTATCTTTTTTATATAAGGGGTCATGTAAATACTCACTTTGTGATACTGAACCAGCTCTTTTTCTAGCAGCTGTTACAAGTTCCAACAGAAATTTTTTCTCCTGAAATTTAGAAGTAAGGCGATCTGCTTGAACTTCAAAGTTTTCATTTGTCGTGCAGTTACATAGTTACATAGTATGGTTGAAAAAAGACTCCATCAAGTTCAACCAATGGTGGCGAAAAAGTGGGTGAAGGGAGGGAGACAAGGAGTTCAAGCCCAGCCTCACCACTGGTTAATGCCCTGAAACCCACAAGGCAAGAAAAAATCTGCTCCAGTGGAGACCGTATCTCTGACCCCAGAGTCTCCACCAGCCAGGATCCAGAATTTTACATAGCTACATACGCATTAATATTCTTTACTTTCAGGTAGCTATCTAAGCCTTTCTTGAAACTCTCTACTGTTCCTGTTGTGACCAGCTCCTCAGGCAGCTATTCCACAGATTTACAGTTCTTACAGTGAAGAACGCTCTTCTCCTCTGGAGAGTGAATACTTTTTGAACTCTTACGGATCCGTCTGAATTGGCCAAACGGAAAATTCCGTAGCCAATTCCTGTGATGGTTACTTTGTAAATGTAAATATCTGTTAGAATCATATAATTTAAAATTGTTTTTCGATTGCACTAAAACTAAACTAAACAAAGATCTAAAAAAGTATGTTGGCTTGGCTAATATGTCTTTTTGCTCTCTAAAGATTCAGTGAGTCGGAAGCAAATTGAGGATTTGTTACATACAATAGAGGGCGTTTGAGCTTCTCAGCTCCTTTCCCATAATGCCTTGTGATATGCAGATGCTTAGTGGAGGGCAAAAGGCAATTCAAAACTCCACACACCTATATGGTACTCTCCCCAAAGAGAGATATTCGCCTTTCTGAGTGTAATACCTTATAAATTACAGTCACCAAATAATATATCTATACATGGAACAAATATACCATATGAACGATTGTTACTAAAAAAAAAAAAAACCTCCACTCCTACATTACCAAGACCCAATAATAATACTACTTAAGGATCAAATAATGCTGCTAGACCATGGCCAAATGCAACCACCTCATGTGACTATCAGTTGTACAAAGGTGCTCCACAGACACATATTACCGCCATACAGTCACCACATAGTGGTAGATAACCAGTGTACACAGGCTCTGCAGACATATACCACTGCCATACAGTGACCAGATAGTGGTAGATACTAGTTGTATGTAGGCGCTCTGCAGACATATAAGTGATTACAGTGCATTTACATTTAGTGACTGACAGGAGACGTTTCCGCTGATTGGAGTTGTTCACTTTCCTTTTTTTCCCTCAGCCCGGTCCAGATCCCTATGATGACTTCTTGCAACCCACTTTCCTATGATAGGAAAGCCAGGTGCTTGCTGTGGGGGATGGGGAGTCACCCATCGATCGTTTATAGGCCCCCATTAGGTAGGTATATAGACCCCCTCTCAGTCGGTAGGTATATAGGTCTCCTCAGTAGGTAGGTATCTAGCCCCTTTGTAGGTAGGTATGTATATAAGTCCCATTAGTAGGGAGGTATATATGTATCCTTGGTAGGTAGATATAGTCCCCCTTAGCAAGTAAACAGGTATATATAGCCCACTGCTGGTAGCTTATAAAGTCCCCTACAGTAGAAAGGTAGGTATATAGGCCTCCTCAGTAGGGGGGACCCCCCAAAAAAAGATAGATAGGTAGGTATATAGGTTAGCACAACAAATGTAGGTTTGAAGAGCCCCAAGTAATTTGTTAGTTATATAGGGTCCACAAGTAAGCTGGTAGTTATATAGGGCCCCGCAGTATGGTAGATATATAATAGGTCCCCCAGTATGATAGATATATAATAGGTCCCCCAGTATAATAGATATATAATAGGTCCCCTAGTATGGTAGATATATAAGTAATAAGTCCCCCAGTATGGTAAATATATAATATTTCCCCCAATATGGTAGGTCTATAGGGCAAATTAAAAATAAAAATACTAACATTACTCACATCTTTCCTGTTCACCTGTTGAAGCTCTCGCCACTCCTGGTCTTCCCACACACTTGGCATGGCGTCATCATGCCGCTCAGGCAGTGTGATGACATACTCACGCCACCTGTACCGGATACTCCAAAGGGCCGCAAGCCTACTGGAGTACTCCGCGGGGCAAGGAGCTCTTGCTCTCTGCTCCTCGGCAATGTTCAAATGCATGTGCATCCACAAGACCGTTAGTGCGCCGGACCCACACCAGCAGCAACCTCAGGTTTGGGGGCAGCGTCGATTTTATCTGGGGCATAGACCCCGGATAAAACTGCCCAGTGACGCCCCTGCCACGCGAGCTGAGCTTGCACAGGCCAGCTGTGCATGGCGGGCCAGATTTGATACACCTGATCTAGAGTAAATTTCGATATGGAAGATTTATTTGTTTCCATGAACAAGTAAATTGGCACACCATCATGGAAAAGAAAGTGACTCAGTATCTCCTCTCAGCCAATTTCCCCTTTCATTCTAGGTTATGCATCTCCAGTTGGGATTTATAGGACCATTCAGTGGGGGCTTAGCAGTATTAACACAATAGATCCTATAAGTTCTGCTTAGATGGCAGATTCAGTTTAATAACCAGAGTATACTTAGAGAGGACCTGTCACTTCTCAAGACATGTCTGTTTTAGTAAATATTAACAAGAGGTATGGTAACGCCCAGTTTTCAATTTTCAGGAAGAATGCAGGAGGCACAACCACAGCATTGTAAGAAAAAATGTGTCAAAATTATTTCATGAAGAATACAAGTCTTTACGAAAACAGGGTAAGGTGAGAGGATAGGTCCTCTTTAACTTAAGCTCTGCTCTAAATGCACCCATGACCCGTATATTCGATTTCTAAAAAAATAACAATAATGAGGTTTCTTCGGTTTCTGTAATTTTTATAAAATAATTGTTGTCAAAAACATAGTAACAGGTTGGATAGATATTCAAGAAACGGGTAATCCAGCCAGAAGCATTTATGGGTGATAAACGCCAGATCGGTCGGGGCACAACTGTGTTTCAGTACTGCAGTGGTTGAGTATTGTCCCGTCCTTATAGAGTCCATATGTAGTATATAGGAGTAGGTGATATAGTATACAGTATACCGGTAGTTGTCCATTGCCATGTAAACGGGGCCTTACCCATCACACTCGGCTTATCCCTTGAACTACACTCTATAGAGTTTGGCAATTAGGTGAGGACCTACACTATGGATGACATGTATAAAAATTGTCTATCAGTAAGACTGATTATTGCCCATAGTAACCAATCAGAGCTTATAGCAACCAATCAGAGCGCAGCTTTCATTTCATATAGCGCTCTGAGAAAATGAAAGATGCACTCTTATTGGTTGCTCTGAGCTCCGATTGGTTGCTATGGGCAACAAAGCCAGTCTTACTGCTAGACAGTTTTCATGCATAAGGTCGTTTGTGTCTAAAGTATGAAAACTGGCTATGTCTAAGACTTTCTTTCTTGCACATAGCAACCAATCGGAGCTCATAGCAACCAATCGGAGCTCATAGCAAGCAATCAGAGCTCAGCTTTTATTTTTCCAGTGCACTATATGAAAAGAAAACTGAGCTCTGATTGGTTGCCATTGGCTCTGATTGGTTGCTCCAGGCTTTGATTGATTGCTGTGGGCAGCAAAGAAAGTCTTAGGCCATGTTCACACGGCTTAAAATGGGCCGTAATTTGGTCCGTAATTACGGGCCGGAGTACGCAAATTACGGGCTGAAAACGGCCCAGTCATTACGGTAATCCACAGGTCTCATAGAGAACTATGGATTACGTCTCCTCTCCCTGCTCGGCGACTACGCCGAGGGGGGAGATAATTGACATGTGAATTACCAGCGGCGTATACGCGCCGCTGGTAATGCAAGTCAATGGGCCGGCGAAGTGCTGGCCCCCCGCTCACTCCATCGTTCCTGCCCCTCCCCCGTCCATACGGCGTAATTGCGGGGCGTAATTACGTCCCGCAGTTAAGCCGTGTGACCATAGCCTTAGACCGAGCCAGTTTTCATATATGTCCTCTATGTTTTCTCTCTTCTGTTTCTTCCTGATTTTTCAAAATAGTCAAATGATAAATTGCAAAGAGAGAATCCGAAAGAGAATCTGCCCTCCTATCTCCACTTAGCCTAAGTAAGAGGACAGTCACACAACGTAATTTTGGAGTGTAAATTTAGGCTCTGTCTACACAGCACAAACAACGTCAGATTTTCGTCGGTTTCAGTATTTTGAATCCACTGAAAATCCGACGGTACCGTGTGCGGCATAGACAGCAATGAAAAACCCATGCTGTAGTCTATATGGCACGGGCTTTTGTCCTTAGCGTTAGGCTATGTATAAAATGGGACGTATTTCACCCCGTATTTTGCGCCGTACTGCGCTAAATACGGGGAGAGATACGTCCCAGTCATTACGGTAATCCACAGTTCTCATAGAGAACTATGGATTACGCCTCCTCTCCCCACTCGGACAATACGCGGAGCGGGGAGAGAAGTGACATGGCAATTATTCTCGCCGGCCCCCCCTCCCCGCCCCCACTCCCGAGCACACGGCATAATTGCGGGCGAAATATGTCCCGCAATCATTGCCGTGTGAACCCTGAATTAGGGTATTTTCACACGGTGTTTTTTGAAGTGTAAATTTACTCTTCCAAATCAACTTCCAAATTAGCTTCAAAAAATGCCTGATTAGAGGCTTATTTTAAAGCTTTTCTTGAAACATCCTATCCCCATTGTTTCCAATGGGGATTTTACAAGCCTCAAGATTTTAAAACGCCTCAAGAATTTACCTAACTTATTTTTATGGCCGTAATTGCATTTAAAAAAAAGGCTCACAATCACACTTGTCAAATACACTTCGCGTGAGCGACAAGGCATATTTTGCATTATATGCAATGAGGAATGATTTCAAAGCTGTCTGAGACTGATTTTGGGATGTTTTCCAGTGTATAAAAAACGGCCAAAATGCAGTGTGAATATACCCTAGTCAGGCGTTTTTTGAAGCTGGTTTGGAAGCGGTGCGTTCACACAGTAAGGGCGCGTTCCCACTGCACAGGACAAATACCGGCCGGTTTGCCGGACGGTATTTGTCCTGTTTTGCGCCCGTCCCCACGGCCGCGGGGGGGGGGCGGCTTTTCTCCGCGATGAGCGGAGAACAGCCCTCCCCCCTCCCATTGAGAAGCACATCTTCCGTCGGGAAACTGGACAGAAGATTGTGCTTCTACAATGTTTTGCCGCCGGGGGCAAAATCCTCCGACAGCAAAACCTGTGCAGTGGGGACTGCTGCACATGTTTTGCATAGAGCACCATTGTGCTCATTTTCGGCCGGTTTTTAAGGCGGTCTGAAAAACCCCAAACCGGCTGAAAAACTGGCCGAAAACCCTTGCCGTGGGGACATGCCCTAAAGGACAAAATCTGCTCGGTTTTGAGCGTAGCAGAATCGTCCGTCCCAACCAGTTTTTGGGTATGTTCACACGACATTTTTGCATCCGATTTTGGATCCAGCTGCATGCGTTTGGATGCGTTTTGGCTGTAGCATGATCACACACTACAGTTTTAAATAGGGCGTGTGCTGCGTCTTTTGGATCAAGAGTTGACATGACAATTCTGAGAATGGATCTGAAAGACGCAATGAAACACGCATCAGCGATCACTCGTCTGAACTCAGATGTGTGTTTCACAGTGAAAGTAACGTAAAATCACATTCACCATTATTAGATGCGTGCCTGGGTCCATTTAGGGTCCGATAAACGGATCCAAACACGCATCTAAAAAACGTATGTGAACACATGGACTCAACACACCAGGTGAACATACCCTTTGGATGCTTTCTCACAAAAAAATCGCAGTTTTTTTCAGCATTTTTAGTTTTTTTAACAGTTTTTGTCACTGATTTTGTCCAGGTTTTTGAGCAGTTTTTGGGCATTTTTTTCAAGCAGAAAAGTGTTCCGAGTGCAAAAATTGCTCAAAAAACACGCACAAAACCGTTCACTCACTCTCTATTTGGCTCCCATTAACTTCAATGTTAAATTTCTGTCTGGAAACTGAGCAGAAAATCTGTTCAGTATGGACTGCTGAACGACTTTTCTATAAAAGTCTATGGGGACGGTTTTTGTCGGTCTTCAGATGGTTTCTAAATCCGAAAACCATCTGAAAATCAGACCAAGAAATCATCCCATGTGGACAGACCGACTTCAAAAAACACTGTTAGCTTTGAAATCCACCTGATTAGAGGCTTATGTCATTTGCCTGCCCCATGTAACATTCCAAGATAAGGCTATGTCTACACAGCACACGATAACGGTCCGATTTTCGGGCGTTTTAGTATTTTGAAACCGATGAAAATCCGACCGTTTTGCATGCCCAATAGAAAAAACTACCTGTGTAGGTCGACACAGGTCGTTTTTTTTTCAGCTTGTGCACTGTTTGGAGCATATGTTTGACATCTGTTTGTTTTTTGTTTGTTTTTTTTCACTAGTTTTTCTATTGGCTGTTACCTGTTTTTCCTTGCTAATTAATTGGGTAGGTTTGCTTATATATTTTATGACGGATACAAATGGATACATTTGCAACATGGGCACAAACACTAGGATCTGTTTTCCATTGACATACATTGTAAAAAAAGTACACTGTAACATTTACTTTTTTTTTTTAAATTTGGAAAAAGTGACGCGCCCTGCGTCCTCCATTTGTTGAAATTAAACACATATTTGACAGAAAGTGTAACAACGGACACTATGTCGATGCACATTGCACATCCGTCCACCTACATTAGTCAATGAAAATGTTAACGCATCCGTTCTCCCTTCTGTCAGAACGGATCCATCATCTATTCAAAATAATGCCTAACATGTTGCAAAAAACGACAGAGCAGGGCTATGTAAAGCGCCGGACGTTTTTTGGTGCAGTTTTTGGCCATTTCTGCTTAAAAACTGTACAGTTGTCTAACAAGGTATATGAATTTTGTATACTTTAAAAAACTGCCCAAAAACAGTACAAAAAAATGGGCCCAAAAAATTGAAAAACACCCAAAAAACGTGTCGGAAACCCAGTGGCTTTGGACAAAAACTGACATTAAAAGCAGTTTTTAGGTTGTTCTCAGAGTTTTTTGTCCTATGCTGTGTAGACCTAACACTGCCAGTGCCAGGAGTGTACACTAAAAAGTGTGGGGAAGGGGAGAACCAGGAACAAGTAACCTGGAGAGGATGAGGGAAACATCCAAGGAGAAGAAGGGAAAGGGGAGGGGGACATCATTTCCATGCTCTGCTGAGCGGCACAGAGCGGCGCTCCCTCCTCCTGTGTGCTGACATTGTACAGGGCAGCACAGCATAGAAGATACACACTCTCCACGTTCAAGTAACTGACAGCAGAAAAGACGCACTCAGTCCTTTGGTCCCGGCCACAGCACGAAGCAGGCGCGGGTTGCCATGGTACCACCTACAGAGCACCAGTCGCAGCATGCCCCCTGTGCACATACACCTCACACAATGGTTGGTGAAAGCCAGCCACACCCAACAACCAATTAGGTGCTGGATCCTGGATTTGTCGGCATCTTCAATCAGAGGTGCCGCACAGGTGCAGCTTATCCAGCATCTTATAAAAGGGAGGTCTTCAGTGGTCAGGGTGTTGACCCTGGCACAGTGGGAGGCACCTTTGAGTGCTTCAGTAAGGTTGCCATGCTCTTATGTACCAATAGATAATAGTTTCCATAGAAGCCCCAGGGTGTGGGCTCAGCTCTGGCTACACTGATGCTGCAGGTTCTGGTCAGAAATTGTAATGTCTCTCCATGTATTTTGTTCCCTCCTTCATCCCCAGGTCTCTCTATCTGCTGAGCGCATAGATCTGAACACCTGCTGCTCCTCCAGTGAATTACATGGCAGAAGCTGAAAGTGTGTGTGTGGTTTTTGGAAAGGGGGTAGTGTGTGTGTGTATGTATGTATATATATATATATATATATATATATATACACACATTTAAAGTAAACCTGCTGTCTAGGCCTGAAGTGACTCCATTTTGGCTTTATTTCTCTGTTCTAGTCTTTCTCTGTTGCATTAAGATGTTTTCATACTGTAACTCAACTGTACTGTAGCCTTATATTACTTTGAAGGTATCAAGTATGAATCCTGGTGGTAAATTCCTTTCACATGTGCTGTTTTGAGAGGAGTTCAGATGTCCAATTATAATTGGAGGTTGAGCTAGAATAACCTTAATACCATTTGAAATTATATATGTGGTGGGGTGGCACTCGCTTCTTTTATAGAGAGTGTTGAGGTGCTGGTCAAAAATGGTGAATTTGCTTCCACCAATAGCAATACAAGAATATATGACCGCACTCAAAAATTGTATTGATGCAAGTAAATAATCTTTATTCCTTCCACAGGCTCCAAAATATATACATGTAATAGGTGACTCAACAAGGACGTTTCGGTCACATTTGGACCTTTATCAACAAGTCACAATGTGGAGTAGAGAAGGTGAAGAAAAAGGGCCGTAGCCCTGTGGATAAGGAGCTTCTTAATACCATTTGGGCACCTGCAAAGTAATAAGATGTTTTTTCTATAGTTTGGTTCATATAAAGGTTTTATGTATTTTGTTTGAAGTTTAATTAATCTTGGACACTCTCCAGTAAGAAGTATGAATATTAATGTATTCCAATGATTTTTCGCACCCGTACTGTATTTCCATTGGTTAGGGTGGGCTTGTCCTTTAGCCCTTTCATATTATGTAACAACATGTCTATAAAATAAAGTCCTTGGGGGCTTTGCACCCAGAGTGATTTTGGATCTCAATCTGTGACTCTTCATTGCTCTACCGCGGTAGCCAACTGGTGACGCCCAAAGATGTGACCCTTCTTGGAGTAGTAAGTATAATAAAATGTTACTCTAGCAATATACATACACATAATGGAAGTGCTCCTGTTTATCGGATACATGTATGTGATGAGTGATACAAGTGTGTAACATATGGGAAGGTGTTTTGAGGCTTCCTCCCATCTTGCAGGCTTTGGTCTGCGGTCAGATCCTAGTGAGGTTACTTTTCTCCTGTAGAGTAAGTGAGGAGCTGTGTCAGTGCTGCCATCTCCCTGGGCTAGAGCTGTGACTAGGAGCTGACCTAAGCCTGTGAGGTGGGATGAAGCCTTCTAGCGTTCATACTAAATGGATGCAATGAGCTTGGATGTGACATAAGATATGATTCAGACCTCACAACGGCTGTTATAGCCATCACATTACAGCTGAGATGTGCAAGCAATGAAACTTCTTGATTTGACCCCAGCGCCGCCCGTGCTCCAGAGTTGGTTACAAAACCTCCTTGGTTAATGAGAAGCATTTTTTGTTTTTGCAATGAGACTTCATTTAGTCACTGTGAGTTCTTTATCCATAAAATTTTGCCCACGAGGGTATAAGGTTGGGTTCACTCATCACATTGCTTAACAAGTGTAGGTGGTTTTGTAAATGATGTTTGTGCAAAGCAATTGAAGTTTAAAGTCACAACTTTCTTTATTTTTTCGATAACGTAGTTGTATAAGGCCTTGTTTTATGCAAGAGAAGTTTAAATAGTTTAAATTCACTTAAATAAATTATTGGAGATTTTTTTTTTTTACATTTTATTTTTACACCATTCGCATTTCACACTTAATAACTTGCTAGATTAATGCTACAGGTTTTTACGGTCATGTGGATACTTAAAGGGAACCTGTCACATAGGTTGTGCCCCCCTTGCTGAGGGCAGCACAATCTAGTGACAGACATGCTGTTCCCAGCACTGTGCCCCTTATTCTGTAAGATGCAGCAGTTTTAGAGCATTTACCCCTCAAATCTTATTCATGAGCAAGTGTTGGCTCCACCCACCAAAGGCTAGCCCCACCCACCTGGCAGTTATTCACATGTTTCTACCTATTCAAAGTAATAGGTTTGTCAGTTGAGGTGGGTGGGGCTAGACTCCGATTGGCCGGGTTTGAAAAAAACTGACACTCTGAAGGACTCTTCGGATGGCTCTTCTGGATGAAAACTGCAGATTTGAGCATTAAATACACAAAAACTACATCTTACAGAATAATGGACACAGCGCTGGAAACAGCAGGTCTGACGCTACCTTGTTCTGTCCTCAGCCAGGGGGGCAAAAACTATGTGACAGGTTCTCTTTAATGAGTATGGATTTTGTGTAATGCAAGCACAGTTATTCCAAAAGGGAGAACTGTTTTACTTTATTTTTTTCTTCTTACCCTTGGTAGTGTATTAACATTCATCTGTGCTAATGCATTATAATCTGTGTCAGTTTGACACAGGCAGCACTCCGTGTGCCCTGATCGCTGGCTTGTTATACAAATAGCGCTGGGGCTACTCTAGGTCACCAGGGCTGACTGTACAGACGTTCACTGGGAGTCCTGACGAAGCGGGGGAATGCCCTTTGATTATGCTGCAGTCACGAACCTTGGCAATCAAAGTGTTAAGCACTGGGAGCGGAGGTTTCCTCCGCTTCCTAGCACTTGCACAGACTGCACTAGGAATGGAGTTGTTACGTACAGCTCTGTTCATAGCGGTGTTGGGAGCAGCAAAACCCCTATTCTGCCTTGACGCCAAAAGAAGTCACTACAGAATAACAACCTCAAATGCCCGCCGTCAAGACAGTGGGTGGTCGTTGAGGGGATAATAAAGGCGATTTGACTGCCAACGTAGAGAATGCAATGAGCGCCGAAGGCTGGCTTCCCCTTCATGTTTTTTTTTTTTTGATTGTTAACCAGGTATTGATTCCCAAATAAAGGTACATACCTCTCCATGATACTTGGTGTCTATAGGTTTTACTGCTGGTATTGGCCTACAGTGTAAATTAATTGTTTATCTCCTCCTGCCTCCTTCATGCAGAGCAACCATATCGAGTCACTCAGCTTTTCCGATGCCCTGTGCAGATCTTAATGATTTCTAATCTTTTTTTTGTAGAAACGACCAGAAAAAACCTCCCCGTTTAGGGGGTTAAAGGGGGTTTAAGGGAAATCTGGAAAAAAACAGTGAAACCAGAAAAGAGCCGAAAAACCCGGTTTTCTGAAGGTGCAGACCACTATTGGACAAGGGAAGGGAAATCCCCAATTAAACTCAAGGGCACGTAAGGGGTTGTTCCCAAAAGAGTTTGATCTGTCCCCTTTGGGGCCCCCTATTTCGGTCCCAAAGACGGCACAAAGCGCTTGCAACACGGGGGCAAACTCCGTGTGAAAAAACCCTTTAAAGGCCCATGTCCACAAAAACATAGGGGGCCCAAAATACTTTTCTGATTTTTAATCGGGATCTGACCCCGTATTTTTTTCACTTTTTTTTTCTTTTTTTTTGCCCGCGGACCTTTGGGGTTTTCAGCCGTCCCCTCTCCTTTGGAAAAAGAATTTTGAAAACTTAAATTTTCAAGTAAAAAATTTCAGATTATAGAACATGTTTTTAAAGTTTTTTGACCCCGGTTTTTTGGGGGATGTAAATCCGACCTTTAAAAAATCACCGTGTAGACAAAACTTTTGGGTTTTCTTTTGCAATTTTAAAGGGAAGGTTTTCAGTCAGATTTTTTCAGAACTAAATACTGAAACTGTACAAAAATTTTTTACCATAAAAACACTGTCCCTGTACACTTTAAAGGGCCCCTATGGGCATAGGCTACTAAAAGATTTGAGTTGGAAAATGGATTCTGGGTTCCCCAGTACACGGGCGGGAGCACCTGTGCTATAGAAAAAAAAAAAAAAAAAGATTAAAAAGTAACTTTTTTTGGCCCGCAAGCTTTAATTTTTTATGAGGTTTTAAAATTAACAGCATAAGGGGGAGGAAAAAGTTTTTGGCAGCACACAAGTTAAAAAAGTATTTTTGTGTTAAATGATGCTGGGCCGAATTAATGTTTCATTTAAAACCCGGGGGCCCCGCCCTCAAACTTCAAGTTGTTCGTGGTTTAAATAGTTAATCTTAATTTGTATTTTTTTTATGCATGAAATAGTTTTAAAACTGGCAGTACAGCCTGTCTTCACACTTACTTAACTTCAGAAATGGGTAACTACGATGCCTAATACATTGTTGAAACTAACTTTGTTGCACTAGACTAAATTTCTAAGGTTGGTGAATAAAATGTTTTGATACCTTTGCTCATTAGACTTGTTCCACTTATGTTCAGACATATCCTTATTACATAATGCGACCACCTGACAGACTTAAATCCCAACATTATTCCAGCTGATTGTATTACTTTAGGTTAGCTACAAGCTGTTATTGAAGGTCTGTATTCTCTAATCTTGTAAATCGATACTGGATTTTGCTTGATTAGTAGTTGGTCAAATGTTTTTGTGTCATCGGGCCCCCCCTTCTCCCCTCCCCCCCCCCCCCCCTACACACACACACACACACACACACACACACACACACACACACACACACACACACACACTTACAGTACTTGCATAGCAATTGGACTGCCTTTATTACCAGTAACCTTCTAGCAGTTGTTTGCAGAGCTAACAGTCCGTAATTGCATCTAAAGTCTTGTGGACTACAAATGCAATTATGAACTTCTGCCTTCACTTCAGGAAACAGACACAATTAAGGCTTATGTCTACACTGCAGTGGACAAAAAACGACCTTAAAACGAATTACTAGAAAACGTTCATGAAACTGAGTTTTCTGTCCACTGCCTGTCAAAAGCAGCTGGAAAACCAGCGTTTTTTTGAGCTTTTTTTACACATGTATTTTGCTTCTCTTCAAGCCTTTTTTTTAATGTTTGCATAAATTAAACTATTGGCTATAACCCCGCCCTCCAAAAGGGGTTTATAAAGCACATTATTGCATTTAGATGTAATCTTGTAAGTTGTTCTATGAATTTTCGCGCTAATAAAGTTCTCACGAATGTCGCAAAAACTAGGTTGTTTTTTTTTACGGATTTTAGCCCTAAAGTCCTTTTTTTTTTTTTTTTTTACGGCTTTTTGTGCTGAAATCCGTATTTTTACGGATTTTGCAGCTTAAAGTAATTTTGCTTTTGTCGGCAAATTTTTTTTTTTACGGATTTTGGCCTGAAAGTCCATTTTTTAAATGGATTTTGGTGCTAAAATCCGTATTTTTACAGATTTTGCCGCTTATAAAGTTATCTCGCTTATGTGGCAAAAAATAAGGGTGTTTTTATGGATTTTGGCGCTAAAATGCGTTTTTAAGGATTGTAGCGCCAAAATCCATAAAGAACAGACTTTAGTGCCAAAATCCGGAAAAATAATACCATAGCGCTAAAAACTATAAAAAAAAAAAAACTATTTTAGCTGCAAAACCCATAAAAGATTAATCTTTAGCAACAAAATACGTTAAAAAAAAACCTTATTTTTAGATTTAAAAGCAAGATAACTTTTTTTAAAAGGGGAAATTTTCTATCTCCCCGGGGAAATTTTTCTATCTCCCCGGGGATCTTGTCTTTCTCCCCGGGGAAATTTTCTATCTCCCCGGGGAAATTTTCTATCTCCCCGGGAAATTTTCTATCTCCCGGGGAAAATTTCTATCTCCCCGGGGAAAATTTCTATCTATCTCCCCGGGGAAATTTTCTATCTCCCCGGGGAAATTTTCTATCTCCCCGGGGCAAAATTCTATCTCCCCGGGGCAATAATCTATCTCCCCGGGGCACTTGTCGATCTCCCCGGGGAAATGGTCTATCTCCCCGGGGAAATTTTCTATCTCCCCGGGGAAATTTTCTATCTCCCCGGGGAAAAATTTTTTATCTCCCCGGGGGGAAATTTTTTATCTCCCCGGGGAAATTTTCTATCTCCCCGGGGAAATTTTTCTATTCCCCCGGGGGGGAAATTTTTTATCCCCCGGGGGAAATTTTTTCTATTCCCCGGGGGGAAAATTTTTAATCTCCCGGGGAAATTTTCTATCTCCCCGGGGGGAAATTTTTTATTCCCCCCAAAATTTTCTTTCCCCAAAATTTTCTATCTCCCCCGGGGGAAAATTTTTTATTCCCCCGGGGAAAAATTTTTTATTTCCCCCGGGGGGAAATTTTCTATCTCCCCGGGGAAATTTTTATTCCCGGGGAATTTTCTATCTCCGGGGGAAAAATTTTCTTTCCCCGGGGAAATTTTCTATCTCCCGGGGA